>JADDOH010010201.1:0-24849 GCA_016648135.1 Agrypnia vestita
ATAATTTGTCATTGTCACATGGTCACTATTCATTTCATTACGTGGGTTCAGAGCCGACGGTAACGGACGCGGAAACAAATTAGTACTGATGTCGGGACGTAACGTCGGGATTATATCTTAATTATCTTTAGGATAGAAGCGAGGTCATTGTACGTGCATTCTGCATTTCAAACGTCTTACTAACATATATAAATACATGTTATTGTGTTTTACAAATTGAATAGGTTCGCGGAAAATAGGCATTTCGCCCGGTTGTGCAATATTAACTTCCAACGTAGCATAATGAGATCTTATTACCGGCGCTAGACTCACAAGGTGAGGCACGCGGGGATTATAAATGGGATAATGAACGAGAACCGAATGGGGAAGTTCGTCTCTTCATGGTCGGGAGGCGAGGAGTTGTACGTCTTTCACGCCCCGTGATCTTGGGAGGCAGGATTTCGATTGTGGAAAAAGATGAAGTTGGATCTACTCGCGTGGCAAGACAGGGTCGAATGTCGGAGCGCGCGTTCTCGGCTATGGAGTCTGATTAGATTGGAGAGACACCTTAGGTCAGGGACTAGGTAGGTCCATCTTAACTGTATCTACCCGGTTGTGACTGGGTTTTAAAGCCAAGAATTACAGGATGGTCTGAAGGTCTTGATGCGGTTACCCCTCTAACATCTAAGGGGAAGAGCCTCTCACGTCTTTTCAGTCCCCTGGGTGCGACGAGCTCGGGCTCTGGTTATGAATGTATGTGAATGTAATAACTCCGTACTCAAGGACGAGATAGGACGTTCCTCATGAACGAGAAATTATAAGAGGCAGGTAGCAGTTCGACGATCAACACTTATGCTCGGGACCGCTTTAATGAACGAGATCTGTTAGCAGTTTAACAATCAACTTTTATGATCGGGACCGCATTCAGGAGCGCGATGGCATTACTAACACCATCATTCTCATCAGTCACCACCTTTTCTAACTTGCTGTATACAGAGACCTTCGGGGTTCTCTCTTCCCGGCCAGCGAGAAACATATCAGGAACTACACAATCGACTGTAATAATCATGCTGTTTTACCATCATTTAATATCTCTAGTCAATAAGACTACACCGTGGGATCAATCACATCAACGATATTTGGCGATGCTAACATGGCTCTGACTGACGCGCTCAAGGGAGAGTCTTTTCCAGTCACCCAGTTAGTTCATTCAGCCCTTTAATCAGCAGTAAACATCATAATAACCCGGCTCATGTAGCCGCAACGTGGGATCCTCATCATATACACCAGTCAATTTGACTGCCCCGCGGGACAATATACAAACCTTAATATCAGACGCGGGATTTCTTCCTGATATGTTTGTCGCCGGGAGGCGAGGACTTCGGGGGATTCCAGCAGGAGCAATAGAGTCTCGGCTTGATCTTGGTCTGCAGCTTAGTGTGGGAGGTTATGTCTAAACAGGAGTTAACCACCGGATGCGGCGATGCTCTGGGGCCGCATCCCCCTCCCCCTACAGGGGGGGGGGGCATCTAGAATCCACGTTTGAACAGAAGTGGTTAGACACTTCTTAAATTTCACTTACAAATCTGTATCTTCCATTCCCTTAGAATCTCGGGCTGCGATAATGTCAGACAAAGCTTGCCCTGAGCCTCTGTTGCGCCTAGTTGTTGTGAATATAAATATGTTTGTCTTCCTCTACTATGTACTATGAACAGATTGAGCAGATGGGACAACGTGGGATGCGCTATTGGTAGGTTTCTTACTTGTGTTTTGAATATAACGTATGCTATTATAACTTGTAAATCTGTCATAAATGGGTGCCGCATGTGGTTGTGCTGACACTGTTCTAAGCTGCTATTATGAGATGTTGATAATCTAAGCGGGCGGAATCTTTAGCGTATGCCGTTAACTTGGCAACGATTGTATTGTTTTATATTACAGTATTTTAACCCCGATGGTATTATAGTTATGGCGGTTCAATGTAAGGGAGTTTTGCTACTAGCGTTTATTCCTCGGCTACGCCGCATATAATTGGCTTTTAGGCCGACTCCGGACGTGGACGATATCGGCTATCTCTCATATAGGCGAAACTGTAGAATTCTAGAGCGGTTTCTAGAAGGTCGAGTACGGATTAGTTACGTGCGTTTGTTATTTCCATAGTTAGGTAAGAATTCGATCTATATTAGTCTAGTCGCGTTAATAAGAATACGAATCTCACCACATATCAAAAGAATTTTGGATAGCTACGGACACAACGGAGGGGGAATTTTCCTAACCACTAGATAGATCACGACTGGCCAATTTTGAAAATATAAATTCTTAACAAAAAAAAAATAATATTAGCTTTCATGTAAATATACTTCCGAAGTCCTAAGTTCGACTTAAGTTTTTATCTAGAAGCTTAAAGCATAAAGTGTGTGCTTAAAAGTCACAAAAGTCGTAATAAAGCTTAATTCGGTAGCTTAAAGTCTCAAGCTTTGGGCTCTTCGTAAAACTTATATTATTAAACTTTATAGTCAGGTATTTAGCTTAGGTGTACAGGTAGGAAACGTTACACTTGGTTCACAGAATAATATTCGCAGGATTTCAGGAAACGGTAGAGTTCAAATTTAGTTCAATTTTCGTTTTACTAAGTATAGTATTGGCGGATCTCTGGAAACTAGCTGTGCGTTATAAAGATACCTATTTTTTGCTAAACACGCGGGAAATTGTTAGTAAATTTTGTAAAAATACCTATCTTATGCTAAATACGCAAGGTCCTGTTAAAAGGGTTTTAACTCAGAGTACGGGTTTGATTTTATTTTATAAAGGTAATTAATCTGGCATATCGGAACTTCGGAAATCACTATGTTCTATAAAGTTTATTATTTTTGTCGTCTTACTAGGTTCACAGAATAATATTCGCAGAATTTCAGGAAACGGTAGAGTTCAAATTTAGTTAAATTTTCGTTTTACTAAGTATAGTATTGGCGGATCTCTGGAAACTAGCTGTGCGTTATAAAGATACCTATTTTATGCTAAACACGCGGGAAGTTGTTAAAAGATAAAAGAGTTGTTACTAACAGATTCGATTTTAAATAAGTCTTATAAAATACCTATCTTTTGCTAAATACGCGAGGTCTCATTTTAATTTTTACATTTGTAAGGCATATAATATTTCGTTATATGAAATGTTTCGATTAGACCGGGTTTATTTTAGTTATCGAAAGAATATTTAGTTTATTTTAATAATTTTTTTTGTTGTTGTTTATGTTTAATAGTAAGAGTCCGTTAAAATTATAGCGCATAAATTCCGGGATTAAAAATACGTCTAGTGAAAAATATATAGCTGATCTCGCGGGGTATCAGGTTCAGCCCATAATAATCTAGATTTTCATTTCGTTTAAAAGTATATAGAGTAATTCCGTGAGAATCGGGGTTTATTTACAATTTCACAGATGTATAAATTCCATTATCTAGAAAATTATATAAAATAATCTCGTGAGAATCGGGGTTTATTTACAATTTCACAGATGTATAAATTCCATTATTCTAGAAAATTATGTAAAATAATCTCGTGAGAATCGGGACTTATTTACAATTTTACAGACGTATGAAATTTCATTATTCTAAAAAATTATATAAAATAATCTCGTGGGGGTCGGGGTTTATTTACGGTTTTACAGAAGTACAAGTTTCACTATTTTATAAAGTATATAAAATTGCTTCCGTTCGCCCCGGGTTATCTTATATTATATAGGAAAACATAGGTCCCGCGCTATTAAAACATATAAAAACGTTTCATGTGGCCGGGATTATTACGCGCGTTGGGGAAAGTCTATAAGGTAAAAATATGTTTAATTTGATTCGGGTTATTTTATATTTTATGAAAGATATTTGCCTCGCGGACTTAAACTATGAAAAATGTTTCAATTAGTTCTGGTTATACTTTAGGAGTGATGTAAACTTCGCGGTTGTATAATTTGGGTTACTTTGTATTGTACGAAAACGTAAATCTCGCGTATAAAAACGCGTATAAAAAAAAACGTATATCATGTATTCAAACATATAAAAACTTCTAGTACATTGTTTCGATAGACCGGGGTTGTATTATACTTATAAAGATGTTGTAGGGCCTCGTTATATTGAAAATATATAAAAACCGCCTGGGGCCGGGTCTTCTTATTTATAAACTATATAAGATTTCGTTACATTTAGTTATATAAAATGCTATCGTTCGGGAATTCGCGTTTCATTTTAAGCATATATAAATATAGGGTCCCGTTTTTGAGCAATGTTAGTGTTTCGTTTAGAATTCGCGCCTTCATTTAATAAATATGAAACATGTAGATTTCAATTAGAACTATTTTAAAATGTTTCGTTTAGAAATTCGCGCCTTGTATTATAAATGTGAAAATTGTAGTATTCGTTTTGAGCTAAAACGTGTGAACATAGAAACACTACAGTTTTGACCGCTATTTTGTTTACTATGCCTAGGACATTCTTGCGGTGTATTAGACTTGATGGTAAAATTTAAACTCTTACTCTGTTTAAAATATACGTAGTGTCTCCGCCTAGATTGGCTTCACGATATACTTTATGAAATTTGTAAGTTCCGCTGTCCTAAAATTATATAAAATTACCTTCGTTTAGATCGGGTTATATCATATTCCTCGTGGAACGCGTAAACCTCGTTGTCCTGAAACTAAATAAGGATGTTTCATCTAGACCGGGTTCATTTTACATTTTAGGAAGAATATAAATCCCGCGTCTTTCACTACATAAAATGGTTTCGGTAAGATTGGGGTTGTTTATACTTGTAAAAATTACAGAATCCCGTTATTTTTAAACTACATTAAAATGATAAACTATATTAAAATGATTTAAACTATATTAAAATTTGCCGGAGAGTAGACATCAAATATTCGAGATGATAATAAATTTATATTAAGAATAAAACTAAACCGGCGGACCCTAAAAGTAATATGTATTGACCTTATAAAGATGTAGACTAGTGGGGTTTTATTATAGAAGCAATCAATTCTTTAACAACAACAAGTGGACAAGTGGTTGCTTCATGGGTTTGTTAAAACTTATAAATGGATGGAATCCTAGATTCAAAGCTTAATCCCGGTATTTCGGATAAATATAAGAATATGTAACATCGGAAAATAACGGGTAACGGGTTTTATGAAAAATATCGGTGCGTATAATCATTAGAGTATGATCATTAGAATTAGAGTCTAGTCTCGATGACCCGGGTAAGTACGGATGCGTAAGGACTATGTTACAGTATTATTAAGATATATGAATACTTACAATTGTCGAGCTAGAGTCTAATTCCGGTATCCCGAGGAATATAAATTCAAAGAAAGGGAAATAATGTCTAGTTTCGGTTTGGTTAGAGTATATACACCGTATAGTTACAGAGGCTGGATACTAAGCCCCAGCTACGGAAACTTAAAAACGCGTGATGGCAGGATCAAAGGTTAGGTCGCGAACTATAGTTAATTAGGGGCCTGTGAATCGTATGCGCGTGCAAGGCAAGTGTTCGCAATCCTTAGGTATAAAGTGAGGTACATAAAGTGAAACTACGATGCACTGGAATGGATATAATCGGCGGCAGATGGGTAAGTCATGTCATCCTCTTTCCGTTTTGAGATTATAACGATATATAAAGGTGGCGCACGATTAAGAAGAATGGTCTCGGGTTCGACACCCCAGACAGAGACGGAAGAAGCGCCGACAGTGAAAGCTAACCCCTGTACCGTAAACTTTACATATGTTTTCCCACAGGTGTTGTTTGCATGTTGGATCCGTACTGACCATAATAGGGGCGAATTAATTTGCCAAATAACCCTTCTCTGCATGTGTGTGAACTTCCAGGGATCGCGCGGCCCGTGTGCTCGACGCCGAACTTGATTATTCATTTCTATTTATTTATTTAATTGATGATTCATTAATTAATTAGGTATTTATTTGTCTATTCATATGCCGCGTCCCAGTTATATATAGTTAGGCGGCGTTTCGATAGCATCATCATCATCACCATCATCAGCAGTGTCCCAGTTGTATATCGTCAGGAGACGTTTCAATAGCATCATCAACATCATCATTAGCAGTGTCGCAGTTACATATAGTCAGGAGGCGTTTCGATAGTATCATCATCAACATCATCATTAGCGGTGTCCCAGTTGTATATCGTCAGGAGACGTTTCAATAGTATCATCATCATCATCTTCATTAGCGGTGTTCCAGTCACATATAGTCAGGAGGCGTTCTGATAGTATCATCATCATCATTAGCGGTGTTTCAGATATATATCGTCGGGAGGCGTTGCGATAGTATCATCATCATCATCGTCATCACTAGCGGTGGTTCAGCTTTATATCGTCAGGAGGCGTTTCGATAGTATCATCAACATCATCATCATCAGCAGTGTCCCAGTTATATATTGTCAGGAGACGTTTCAATAGCATCATCATCATCACCATCATTAGCAGCGTCCCAGTTGTATATAGTCAGGAGGCGTTTCGATAGTATCTTCATCAACATCATCATTAGCAGTGTCCCAGTTATATATAGTCAGGAGGCGTTTCGATAGTATCATCATCAACATCATCATTAGCGGTGTCCCAGTTATATATCGTCAGGAGACGTTTCGATAGTATCATCAACATCATCATCATAGCAGTGTCCCAGTTATATATCGTCAGGAGGTGTTTCCATAGTATCATCATCATCATCATCATCATTAGCAGTGTCCCAGTTATATATAGTCAGGGGGCGTTTCGATAGCATCATCATCATCATCATCATCATTAGCGGTGTTTCAGCTATATATCGTCAGGAGTCGTTATGATGGTATCATCATCATCATTAGCGGTGTTTCGGCTATATATAGTCAGGAGACGTTACGATAGTATCATCATCATCATCATCATCACTAGCGGTGGTTCAGCTATATATCTTCAGGAGGCGTTTCGATAGTATCATCAACATCATCATCATTAGCAGTGTCTCAGATATATATCGTCAGGAAACGTTACGATAGTATCATCATCATCATCATCATCACTAGCGGTGGTTCAGATAAATATCATCAGGTGACGTTTCGATAGTGACAACATCATCTTCATCAGTGAAGGCAGGGTTCCAGTTACACATCAGCCGGAGAAAATTAGGCAGATCCCATCATCATCGATGGCAGGATTCTAGCTGTACACCATTTGGAGAAAATACACCGACATCCCTGGCCAGGGGCTAGGCATCTCCCTACTGTCCAGATCCACCTTTCCATCTACTAATACGAGGGGTCATGGCCTCGTGAAACCACATGGCAACCAACCATTACAAGTATTTATTTATGTATTGTATATGTAAGTATATGTATGTATATTATATTTTATTAGTATGTATCTATTCGTACGTAGTGTATGAGGGGGCTCTTCACGGGTGGCACAACACCCGTGCGGATGTCTTCCCTCGTCTGGAATGGATTGAACGTATTGATGCATATCAGATTATAATAAGTACTACCTGGGAGGGTGGTTGCAGTCACTGTAGTGTCGCGAATGGCCAATGGGCTGCAGTTGCTCACAGGCGAGGGTTGGGGAGCCTAGGAAACTCCCCCTCCCCACTCGCATATTTTTGACTTGACAGGTGGCCCGGGACCATCTTTACAGTAGCTTCAGTATATAACCGTAGTTTAACTTAGTTTAACCTGGAGGAGTTGGAATTCGGGGGGCAAACTGGCTCTGAGCCCGGACGCCAGACACTGACGCGAGGGATGGTGCGGTACTTTGCACAGAAGAGGCCCAACATGAAAAGGCGCATCCAGGCTCAGGTCAACGTATCCGGAACTCGTGTCGGGAGAAGGAAGATGGGATCAGTCACCGATGAGCCTTTGGGTATGGAGGAGCCGAATTTAAAGCAACCACATTTTCCGCGTACACATACATTTACACATACCTTCTACAAACCCCTTATCCATTAGAACCCAACGTACCACTAGAATGAGACATAGGGCCAGATACAGGTGACGGAACTTAGGCCGGCTAGTAAATAAACGCAACAATGTAATTGATATAAATGTTTCGCACACGATCAATCCAGCGGCATAAAATTGAATTTTTTAAATTTAATAAAAATAACTATATATGGCCGTGTGTGTGTATGTGTAATTGTTACCATAAGGTTTATTTTTTGAACATTTATGCATTTAGTTTATAATATTTCTTATACTCGCGTCGAGGCCTCGACAACTTGAATAGTTTTAAGAATTTTTTGTAATTTTATTCTATATGTAATTTGTAATTTTTTATTGTAAATAAAATGAGTGGAATTAGCGGTCTTATTACTGACGAATCCTGACTGGAGATATAAGGTTTTGTGCATTATTAGGACATCCGCGAGATTCGGAAATAAACGTACCTCACTGTGGAGGATGACGGCCGATCTCGCGGATTAAATTAAATAGCAAAAATATGTTTTTTGCCAGTTTTCAGATAACTGCGCAGCAGATTTGAAAGGCCGTTAAAATGGTCAGGCAGGCCGACGTTTGAACGCGACAAGCCGGCGCCTGGCGGGGGTCAGGCAGGCCGACGTTTGAACTCGACAAGCCGGCGCCTGGCGGGGGCCGCTGGTTTATGGACCAGACGTACGCGGCGCGTGGAAAGTTTGCAACGCCGTAAAATCAGAAAGTTCACGAGATGAACTCAGAAAAAGTGCACAAAAACCTGGCATGTCATTTCCTGTCAGAATTAGTTATAAAATAAAGAATCGGATTAGTTTGGAAGGAGATACATCGAGAGATAGGAATCGGCCTTTTTTGAGGCGATTTATGAACACCGACACATCCGGACACATTGGTACTAATTAAATTCACATGCAGATGTGCCAGGCGTTCAATTTGACGTAACATTTACATATGTACACCTCCCCGTTCGGGAGATAAATTGGCTAGGCGGGCAAAATAGTCCGTTTAGAGGATGGGCCGGCGCGGATCATACCGCTCGGGAATGCTGCGCTGACCACCATCCGCCACTGGGTATTCTCGAGATGTCTCTCCCCTCCCTTACTAATCCCATTTTGACCGTTGATTTCCCGCGGTGTCTAGATTTTAAGTATAAATAAAGGAAGATTCCGCAGACTCAGCATCCTCAGTTCGCCGATATTACTTTTACCTTGTTACGCTGCCGGTCCGCGGAATCGTTTTTTGCAAAATAAAGTGTCTTTTATTTTTAATTTAAATTCCCGAAAAAGTGTTTTTTGTTGTTGCTTTCGAATTTACCTTTGTGCTTAAAATATTATAAATTTATACTGAATTTCTCCCACCGTAACACTGAGACCCACCCTATATATAGCTATTTTTAAATTCGGTTTTTTAGCCGCTCGGGTTTTAAAATATCTATGTGGGGATTTTTTAAGTAGTTTTTTGTTCTGAACTTTGGTATGGGCCCTGTCGTTTCAATAAAGATAATGCAGAGTAAATATAAAAGATCTTAAGGAATAAGCACAGCGAGATAACGGCGGAAGATAAAATTATTAATCAGCGATGGCGTCGAAGACGGAATCATCCATAGGAGCGGCTACGAAGGACTCGAGGGCTTTTAGGGGATCTATGTACTCTATATGTGCATGCGCATGTGATAACGGCACGTCACTAACCTTTCCAGTGGATGGCGGTCGATCCCATACAGGTAGGACAATTGGGGATCGAGCGGAGAGGGCGTGGGAGCAGAGGATCGCGCACTCTGGAAGCGCAGCTACACCAGATGCAGTGGTTTCAGTCCGTAGGAATGATAGGTAAATAATATAGGGCCACGGAACATAGTATGTTTAGCAATTGCACCGTAGGGCTTAATTGACGTGCTAGGTAGTTTTGTTTGCGTTTTCCATGAACATTCACGAACTTCATACCCCAGTATTTAATTTAAGTTTAGCTTGCGATAGGGTTACCACAAAACCAATTCATCCCCTATAGTTTGAAACAAAAAATTACACAACGTGAACTGGGGAGGTCTTGAATAAAGCGAGGGTGTTTGGAAATACTACGTTAAAAACCGTAGAGCCTTCATCCGACGTAGATAGATAGCTTGTTTGCCTCTAACAAGGCGTAAACTCAGTTAGGAGTAGGATCGAGCTGAAAGGCGAAGAAGAGGAGCCATCACATCTTCCATGCCAACTTTCCCATATATATAACTTGGTCTCTGTGATATATCTTTAATGTATCTTGGGTTTTACGTTAATTTAGTGAAAACATGTAAATGGTTTAATTCTTCATGTTCGCATATTATTAAAGATTTTTTTATTAAAGTTATCTTTTCTTAGCAAATTGGGGGTACATTTTTAATTGTAACGGAAGTTGTGCACCCGGGAATCCGAGATCATGAAATAGTAAATTTATTTTAGGTAAATATATTTATAATTTTAGGTAAAAACAGTAATATAAATAATGTATTATCGACCGTCTTGAATAATTATTATAATAATAATTAGAACTGTTTATTGAACTACAATTAGCAATTAGCAAGTTAGTCCTATTTTCATAGCACAAGCGTTTAGCTTAGTTTGAAAATAGTAAGAATATTGATGTGACACGTATTCCGTGTTCGCATCTCTATTATAAAAAAAAAATTATAGGTGTGTATTAGGATTACATGTTATTGTCAATGTTTTTGTAAAAATATCGATCGTAATTGTCAGATATTCGTTTTTAAGGCAAAAAATACATTCATTCATTCGACATTCAATGCTGTCAAAATTGTATTGTTTCAAAACTTTTGAAAATGGAACCGTTTGAGGCCGAAAATCGATAAAACATTAAAGTGGGTAGGCACTTGGACTTTTTTTGAAAATGCCCACGTTTTTTGATCCGTCGCATCATATGTCTGCTATGCTGCGTCGTGAGACGTCGATTTGAAGACATTTATCTCTTATTTTAGGTATCACAAACCAATAGTTACATTTGTATCACTTCAAAAATAAATATAAATAATTTAATTACATTAAAGTGTTATAAATTATATTTATCATCTTCCTAGACGTCGTTTATGTAATTGTATTAATATAAATTTTTAACCAATGTGTAAATATAAATCATCACGCCTATGAAATACTCGTATAACGTGTACACGCTGCAACCAGGATGCAATCTCGAGCAGAAATGCCAAATTTTGGACACACAAATAAGTTAAAATTTTTAGTTTTTGTCATTGATTTAATCTATGTTTTATTTATTTTATTTTCTTTGCTTTGTTTTATTAATTTCAATAATAAAATACCTTTTAAACATGATTTTTTATTATTTTAGGCAAACGGTTTAACTCTATAAAAACGTAAAATTTACAAAACTTCAAAGCTCGGTAGAGCCTTCAAGATGATAAACAATTCTAGTTTTTTTTACCTTTTTTGCAATCTGTGTAAAATTTCACAAATTTTGATACCTCTTGCGATTGTGTAGCTCAATTTTTTTTTTTCATACATGGACGGGACACCCTAATATACATACAAAAAAAATGAATTGTAAATATTTTCAAGGTATCTTTGTAATAAAATATTACATATATCATATACATATATCATATATTTTTATGGTTTAGCTGTATGATTTCCAAATATTTTTTTTTCATAGTTTTTTTAATAAAAATTGGGGAATACATATAAGAATCCAAATCCCGGACTTAGAGAGTAGTAATGCCAGTGGGGTTGTATTATGCGCAGCTACCCTCGCAGCGCTCTGGTTCCAGGGATGTCACGCCAGAGTGCTTTAAATTATTTGCCCTGAACTTCTGTACGGGGTGGCGTGATTGCCCTCCATCACTTTACATTTATCGGGACATTTTCAATTATCAGCGCGAGGGGCGCCCCCGCGGATAACGGAACCTACTTTTCAGGTAGTTAATTATAAAGATTTTAGTTTATAAGTAGGTACAGCTTATTCATTTCGGAATAGCAGTTTTTCTCTTCAATAACATCTCGTATTATGGATGTGTCCGTCAACAGTAACGGGAAATTAATAGTTTTTATGATATTACTTTTATAAATCAACGAAAACGCAAAAAAAGAAAATTGCTGTACTCATGTTAATCAATTCTGAAATGTAATTTTTATCAATAATGTTCAATATCGTAAATGATTCTGTCTTATTCAGATTTTCGTAGTAGTTTCCTATTTATTATTGTTATATTATAATTGTTTTTTATTTTTATGTCACGATTTTACAGCTTTTACATCCAATAAGATAAGGTATTGGAATATTAGGCAATAACAAAAGCTACAGTATTATTATTTATTGGTATAATTATTATATATTAAACAAGAACACTTCTTAAACCTTATCGAATCGTAGACACTGAGATCATGAAAGCCAGCACAAAAAAAAACGAAATATTGGTGGTTACCGAGAAGATAATAAGAAGAATTACTACTTTTTACTAATATAATATTTCTTTCTATATAACCGTCGGTATACATTTAATTCTATTATTTACTTCTTAAAACCTGCAATACTCCTTCTCTATACAGGAGTCTCTGACTCTCATAGAGATGGTAGAATAAGTTGTTTCCTTATTTTAAATGTTAAATTATACTAATTTATGTAAAAAGTACAAATGAATAAATAAAAACCTTTCTACAAACGACTCTTTGATATTTAAATTACATTCATTCATTCAGTTTCAATAGTTAAGACGATGTTTAGGTATCTAATTTTTATATATATTTGAATTTAACCCTAGATTCATAAACTATATTTACGGTTGTTCATAAACATATGTCTCTGATACACCTTACTTTCAAAGTCACTTCATTTAATGATTAAGAGAGATATTGAAAAAACTACAAAGATTAATTAGAATGAAGTTTTATTTGGAATTAAAACATAAAAAAACTTTCACGCCACGCGCTGTGAGAGTTTTATTACTACTTGAGGGTGTATGAGAGACGTATGTTTATGAATCTAGAGAATAAGATAAGTGGAAAAACATCTCGCTGCTCGTATCTGTTTGCTAGTCCAGGAAGCCTCTGCAGTGGTTAATTGTATATTATATGTATTTATGTAAAATCCTGATGTTTTTCTGTTCATTATACTAAAAATTGTATGAGAAATTAAAAAATATCGTTAAAAATATGTGTCAAATTACTTTGACATGTGGATATGCAATCATTTTGTTTTTTTTTTTTTTTTTTTTTTTAAAGTTTTAATTTATTTTTTAAAAATATTTATTACATTAAACATATGCCAAACTGCACAGCAGTTTTACGGCATGGTTGCCTTCAATATTTGACAATAATTTTTATTTTATAATGAAGATAGTAGGTTATTATCGAGTGTTGCATATTTTTTTACAAGTGATACATGATATGTAATTATAAATTAATGTAAGATTAGGTTCATAGCTTTAATATATATTCTTTTAGCTTGTACTTTTTTGAAGCCAATGGAGTTTTTTTGTCTTGCATCATCTCAAAGAATTTTTTATCTAATTTATTAAAGATTCTTGGCACAATATATTCTCTTTTCCTTTCGCCATACACGTTGTTAGTGATTGGTATTCTCATTGTTCGTCCTGTCGATCTGGTTGCATAGTTATGGTGCGTGTCAGTGTGTATACTAATATTATTTATCATTTCTTCTAGTATTATATTATATTTTACTTTTTGGTCAATTGGTAATATTTTGCATACTTTGAATAATTTATTATAATCATCCTTGTACATACATTTGGTTCTATTATCTACCATAAGTTTTAGGAATCTTAATTGTAACTGTTTGATTTTATCAATGTATGTTTTATAGGTAAGACCATAACTGCTCACGCCATAACTGATAACCGAGTCAACCATCGCGAAGTAAAGAGCGTACAGTGTGCCCCGAGAGCTACATAGTCTTAGCATGTGAAATGCACTTAGCATGGATCTCAGTTTTTTACAAATATTATCAATATGTTGTTTCCAATTAAAGTGTTTATCAACTATTAAACCTAAATAAGTATATTGTTCTACCTCTTGGATTTTTTCACAGTTGCAGTTTATCGGATTTGTATGGTTGGTATGTAGGCACTCGTAGCAATGTCCAATGAGATTAATTTGAAAATTTTTTGGTGTGGCTCGCGGGGACCGGATATGTAAATACTGAGTTTTTTTAACATTTAGTATGATTCCGTTGTCATGTGCCCATTTTATTATATTAGTCAAGTCACTTTGGATATTGTTTTCTATTGTTTTCGCACAATTGTCAGCATATAGGATGCATGTGTCGTCTGCAAACATAAATTTTTTACAGTATTTTATTACATTGGCCAGGCTATTTACATGCATAATATAGCACATAGGTCCCGTTATCGATCCTGTTGGCACTCCATATTTTATATCTTTTAGTGCACTTTGTTTATTTGATATCTTAACTGAAAACTTTCTTGATCTCAGGTATTCAGAGAACCATTTGTTAACTGGTCCTCTTAACCCGCTCTCTTTCATCGCCGTGAGTAGAGTGTCATGGTCCAGCGTGTCAAAAGCTTTTTTGAAATCAATGAACAGTGCAACGATATGTTTTTTGTCATTTAAATAACTGTTAATTTCATTGGTAAATTTTGCAAGGAGAGTCTTTGTACTTTTTTGTTTTTGAAATCCGTGTTGCATTGGATGGATAATTTTATTTTTGTCTAAGTAAGATGTGATTTTGTTAACTATAACTCTTTCAACAATTTTATTAATGCTTGATAGTAATGCTATCGGTCTGTAGTTTGCTGTATCTGAATGGTCACCATTTCTAAATGTATATATTTTTAATGATAAACAAAGATCTGTCGTCAGAAATTTGAAAATGAATACGTTGTATTTTTGCTGTAGGTTATTTAATTACTTATTAATGATGTAATAATATTTTATGTAAGTGTAATAATTATTAAATATAAGTCATCTTCACGTTACTCATTAAATGTCTAAATGTTATCCTTACAGTTAAATGCGTTTCAGAAGACGTAGAGTAAACGCTATGCAATATTGCAATCTAGCTCAATAAACTTCAACAATCGATAACTTTCAATAAACAAATAAGCGTGCGCCCACCTCAAAAGTTATCTGCATATTTAATCGAGCCTAATACAATTATACACTCCGTATATTATACACAATCGTATCAGTGTATAAAAAAGTGCAATGTTATGAAATGCGAACTCAACCTAGATTATCGATAAGTGTTTGTGGTATTTTATAAATATAGAAGACAATAATTTAAAAAAAAAAACAACACTTAATAAGATAAAGGCAACGATAATAGCAAGCTCGTAAAACCAAAATTTAAAAGTATATAATATGTAGGGTTGATGGGCCGGTTGTGGCCACTACCCCGGTTTTGGCCACTTGGACATTCAAAAGTGTATAAATGAGGCTATGAAAATATATTTGTTATTTTATTTATGCCTGTGTTTCTTTATTCTTTAAATTCTTTAAACTGTGTTTTGTTTTGATAAATAACAGCTGTACCGCCATTTTCTTTCTTTGAGTATCGGTTGAACTTCTTGATGACAATCGTTAAAAATGATTAAATTCTTAGCAAAAACGATAAGGGCCCGTGGGTGAGTAATGTGAAAATAACTTTTTAATCACTTATGTTTGTGTTCGTGAATCAATTTAGCCTATTGCATGAAAGTCCTAAGAACACTGTTTGAAGGTTATTTCATAATTCAGATAATTTCTTAGAAGACAAATGCCACATGGCCACAACTGGTACAGCAATCTTACTTGTGTTCTAGTTTTGGCCATGGACACGGCCACAACTGGCTCACATAGTGCGTTAGTTTTGGCCACCTTTTTTGAAAAACATAATTAATTAGGTATTTACGATGATATCCCAATTATAATAATTTCGTTGTCTGTCTGTTCGTTTACTCGTCCGTCTGCTTAACTTCGCGTAACGTCCGTAACTTTTTTATTGTATTTAAAAAAAAAATTTTTTTCAAAATTTTTTTTTCTGGAAATTATTTTTCCCGAACATTTTTTTAAAATCTTCAAGTTTGTGTTTACTGGGGTATTATGCCGTGTTGTTACGACCTTTCGGGCCGACGTTTCGGATCCCATTGCAGGGTCCATCATCAGGGCTTGTAACATAATCTAGCTGTACACCTAAGCTAAATACCTAACTATAAAGTTTAATAATATAAGTTTTACGAAAAGCCCAAAGCTTGAGACCTTAAGCTACCGTATCGAGCTTTATTACAACTTTTGTGACTTTTAAGCACACACTTTATGCTTTAAGCTACTAGATAAAAACTTAAGTCGAACTTTGAACTTCGGAAGTATATTTACATGAAAGCTAATATTTTTTTTTTTTTGTTAAGAATTTATATTTTCAAAATTGGCCAGTCGTGATCTATCTAGTGGTTAGGAAAATTCCCCCTCCGTTGTGTCCGTAGCTATCCAAACTTCTTTTGATATGTGGTGAGATTCGTATTCTTATTAACGCGACTAGACTAATATAGATCGAATTCTTACCTAACTATGGAAATAACAAACGCACGTAACTAATCCGTACTCGTCCTTCTAGAAACCGCTCTAGAATTCTACAGTTTCGCCTATATGAGAGATAGCCGATATCGTCCACGTCCGGAGTCGGCCTAAAAGCCAATTATATGCGGCGTAGCCGAGGAATAAACGCTAGTAGCAAAACTCCCCTACATTGTACCGCCATAACTATAATACCACCGGGGTTAAAATACTGTAATATAAACAATACAATCGTTGCCAAGTTAACGGCATACGCTAAAGATTCCGCCCGCTTTGATTATCAACATCTCATAATAGCAGCTTAGAACAGTGTCAGCACAACCACATGCGGCACCCATTTATGACAGATTTACAAGATACGTTATATTCAAAAAACACAAGTAAGAAATCTACCAATAGCGCGTCCCACGTTGTCCGATCTGCTCAATCTGTTCATAGTACATAGTGGGGGAAGACAAACATATTTATACACAACTAGGCGCAACAGAGGCTCAGGGCAAGCTTTGTCTGACATTATCACAGCCCGAGATTCTATGGGAATGGAAGATACAGTTTTGTAAGTGAAATTTAAGAAGTGTCTAACCACTTCTGTTCAAACGTGGATTCTAGATGCCCCCCCCCCCCTGTAGGGGGGAGGGGGATGCGGCCCCAGAGCATCGCCGCATCCGGTGGTTAACTCCTGTTTAGACATAACCTCCCACACTAAGCTGCAGACCAAGATCAAGCCGAGACTCTATTGCTCCTGCTGGAATCCCCCGAAGTCCTCGCTTCCCGGCGACAAACATATCAGGAAGAAATCCCGCGTCTGATATTAAGGTTTGTATATTATCCCGCGGGGCAGTCAAATTGACTGGTGTATAATGATGAGGATCCCACGTTGCGGCTACATGAGCCGGATTATTATGATGTTTACTGCTGATTAAAGGGCTGAATGAACTAACTGGGTGACTGGAAAAGACTCTCCCTTGAGCGCGTCAGTCAGAGCCATGTTAGCATCGCCAAATTATAGTTGATGTGATTGATCCCACGGTGTAGTCTTATTGACTAGAGATATTAAATGATGGTAAAACAGCATGATTATTACAGTTGATTGTGTAATTCCTGATATGTTTCTCGCTGGCCGGGAAAGGAGAACCCCGAAGGTCTCTGTATACAGCAAGTTAGAAAAGGTGGTGAATGATGAGTATGATGGTGTTAGTAATGTCCTCGCGCAGTGTATAGATTATTAAATTGCTTCCTGCTTCTCATAGTTGCTCGTCCATGCGGAACGCCCTGTCTCGTACGTTGATGAGGTCTCAAACGAAGGTTTTGATTGAGGTACGGCTACCTGAGTCTTTAGCTGACATTCATGAACATTCATATCCGGAATTCGAGCTCGTCGGGCCAAGGGGAGTGAAAGAACGTAGGGGCTTCTTCCCTCCGGCTGTGTTTGAGGCACGACGCTCTGGTCCGATTCGAAATGCTTCACCTTTGCTTGACTGAACACATTTTAACTGTGTGGAGGCTTTGCGCAATTCTACTTAGACCCACCCAGAGTGTCCCCGCAGTCCCGTTCATCCCCTGGACCGAGAACACGCACCCCGTCATTTGATCCCAGTTACATACAACTACCTGTATCGCGAGTGTATCTCATTCTTCAATCCCCTTCGCTATTCCATTTATACAACAATCACGTGACTAACCTCGAGAGTCTAGCACCGGTAATAAGATCTCATTATGCTACGTTGGAAGTTAACATTGCATAACCGGACGGAATGCCTATTTCCCGCGATCATATTCAATTTGTAAAACGCAATAATATGTATTTATATATGTTAGTAAAACGTTTGAAATGCAGAATGCACGTACAATGACCTCGCTTCTATCCTAAAGATAATTAAGAAATAATTCCGACGTCACGCCCCGACAAGTACCAACTTGTTACCGCGTCCGTTGCCGTCGAACTCTGAACCCACGTAATGAAATGAATAGTGACCATGTGACAATGACAAATTATATAGCACGAACATTCCATTTGATACACATAAGAAAATAAAGAATAAATAATATTAAAGGTTCTTATCTTATTTCTGTAGTTGGTCTGCTTCTGGGATGGCATCCTGATCCGAAGTAATATAACGGGTCCTCTCCAAAATTGAGCAATTACCAGCGCCTGTGTAGCCCTTCACTTCCCTTGTATATACATTTCAATATCAGCGCCTGTAAAACTGTATTAGATCCTGGAAACAAGAAAACTATTCCCTCAACGCCGAGCACATACAGGACATAAACCCCTTCAAACTAGTTCATCTACGCCGTACAGTGATATCACGTGCAGACATAAGCAATATAATTACAAGTATGCTTGCGTCCCGCCGACTGGACGCCTGTGTTTTCCAATAACAACTTTCCAGTCATGTATTTAACATAACGTCCTCCTTGTGTGTATGTGTGCTTCAATATCTGCCATCCAGTTAATGGTTCCCAAAATAGTGTTTTCCTTGTATATATATTTCAATATCAGCACCTGTAAACCTGTATAGGATCCTAGAAACAAGAAGACTATTCCCTCTACGCCGAGCACATGCAGAACATAAGCCCTTTCAAACTAGTTCATCTACGCCGTATAGTGATATCACAAGCAGACATAAACAATACAATTACAAGTATGCTTGCGTTCTCCCCCACCTTGGTGGAAATATTCGCATTCGTATTCACCGAATAGTAGGCGTAACATTCGTATTCGTGAAGGTAGTATTCGTTGCATCAAGGTTATTATATTTACAAGTATGTTCAAGTTCCCCCCCACCTTGGTGGAAATATTCGCATTCGTATTCACCGAATAGTAGGCCTGATATTCGTATTCGTGGAAGTAGTATTCGTTGCATCAAGGTTATTATATTTACAAGTATGTTCAAGTTCCCCCACCTTGGTGGAAATATTCGCATTCGTATTCACCGAATAGTAGGCCTGATATTCGTATTCGTGGAAGTAGTATTCGTTGCATCAAGGTTATTATATTTACAAGTATGTTCAAGTTCCCCCACCTTGGTGGAAATATTCGCATTCGTATTCACCGAATAGTAGGCCTGATATTCGTATTCGTGGAAGTAGTATTCGTTGCATCAAGGTTATTATATTTACAAGTATGTTCAAGTTCCCCCCACCTTGGTGGAAATATTCGCATTCGTATTCACCGAATAGTAGGCCTGATATTCGTATTCGTGAAAGTAGTATTCGTTGCATCACTCTCAATAATAAAATCATATAGATAAATAATTACGGTAACTCATAAAAATATGATATTACTTATATTAAACGAATAAAACAAAACAATCTATCATATAAGTAAATAACGCGATTACGGAAGACCAAAGGTTAACTACCCCTGAACAAACCGCGAACTGCCCACAATAATGGAAAATGTTGTAGAAAACATTTCAAATATCTAATATTGAATGAATAAAAACAATGTCATATGAATAACTATCACGGCTACGGAAGACCGAAGGTTAACTACCCCTGATCTAACCGCAAACGACCCACAATAATGGAATATGTTGTAGAAAACATTTCAAATATCTAATATTGAATGAATAAAAACAATGTCATATGAATAACTATCACGGCTACGGAAGACCGAAGGTTAACTACCCCTGATCTAACCGCAAACGACCCACAATAATGGAATATGTTGTAGAAAACATTTCAAATATCTAATATTGAATGAATAAAAACAATGTCATATGAATAACTATCGCGATTACGGAAGACCGAAGGTTAACTACCCCTGAACAAACCCTTCCCCATAAATACGTACGTCTGACAATCACTATAAAATGCAACCATGTATTATTAAAAAAAAGCGTAGCAATATATCGAAAGATAATTATTATTACAGTCATGTTTGAGTTCGATAGATGGCGGTAGTATAACAATTTTTATTCATATGCCAGGCTGACCTGTAAATAATATCTTGCATTCGAAGCAGAAAACCCTTTCTAGAATTAATAAATGCGGCTTAATCTAAATAGATACAATATATACAATTCGAAATACGTCTTTATAAGAACTTGATAGGAACAAATCCTGTTTAAAACGATTGCCTAATGATACGCAATACAAACATGTAATGAGTTCAAATAAACCACACATTCATGTTTTAATAAAATAAATATAAAATCCAGATGCATTTTTAAAATATATTATTTGGAGGAAATTTCTCGTACGACTTGAATTTATATCACGCTTACAATCGTGCTATCAAAAACACATAATTAAATTCTCGTACTAATTGAAACAAGATCAGACAAGCAACCGCGACATCGAATACGCACAACTCCTCCGAATACAGCCCGATAGTAAAAACAATCAACCGCAATAGAAAATATAAATGTGTTCCCCAGCTGAAGACCGGCTGTATCTAAATTAATTATTTCTATACAATATGTACAATACGAAATACGTTTTTATAAGAACTTGATAGGAATAAACCGTGTTTAAAATGATTGCCCAATGATACGCAATACAAATATGTACCTTGCCCAATAACCTCACATCCGTGTTTTAATAAAATAAATATAAAATCCAGATGCATTTTTAAAATATATTATTTGTAGGAAATTTCTCGTACGATTTGAATTTATATCACGCTTACAATCGTGATATCAAAAACACCATAAATACTCCGATCCCAATCATTCCCAAAACAATACAAATCATATAGAAATCCGTGTTTTCAGTCGGCAGCACAGATAACATAAAATTCCTTTGCATATTTGAAAGTTACATAAGTATTATGAAAGAACGCCCGCTGGTTTATCACAGCCGCAAAACTATGAATTATCATTATCAATATAAGGTTCCAAATATAATACACATAAAAGGCAATAGAAATAAATAATATTGGAAATGCTTATCTGTTCACTGTTCCAATTCTCCTTTGAATTATTATCAACCTCCGGCTTTTTCCTCGGTCCAGTTAGATTATCTTCCTTATTTCGGACTCTCCTCGACAAAGCCTCGGCCGACCTCCAAGCTGAAAACTCAAGTGCCCCTCTCTAATTTCTATCACCTAAAAATAGTCCCTATCTCCCGCCATCTTTGATCCGAACTTGCGTGTAAAAGTCAAAGTCTAACTCCCAGAACCATTCTCATTGGTCAGATTCGGTGCTAACGGCGCATCTGTGATTGGTCCATCTCGTTAAACAAAATAACATAAAGCCTGCTTTACACGCCCGCGTGCAGAAATAATAAAGCTCGCCCGCACCTACTTATCCGGCAAATATTTAATTATAGAGTATTTAACGGGTTGTGAAGCTTCTCTTTATTATAAACTTTAGCAGATAGATATTTTCGTATAATTTTTCAGCAATGTCTATTTGAATAGGCCAATATCGTTACACACCAATAATTGATCACATGCGTGTTAGTCTTGTCCGGGACAAACATGCACTGTTAGCCTAATGAACCATCAGGGATCTACCGAAAGAGAGTGAAAGGGGGCGGAGTCTGAAGTGGGTGTTACCCCATCTTTTGTAAACATTAAATTGAATAAAGGGCTATATGGAAAATTAATTTGGTTGTTAATTAGGGGTGCTCTATTATTTATACAATACTATGGTTGAGGTGTGTAGTGTTGTGAATGTAGTTGTGTTGTGTTGGTCCTGACGAAGAGACGGGTACGTCTCGAAACCGGTAGATCTAAAATCAGGTAGTGGTTTTTACAAAGTTAACTAACAATCTGTTATAATGTCTAACCACAAAGTTAATGCTTTAAATATGAATAATATTAATAATACTAAAATCTATTGCTGTTGCCTTGAGTTTAAAGATTTATAACTTTACGGTATATTATTACTTTATGTATGGAGTGCAATGTTATAAAAATACTCTTGAATGTATGAAAAATTATCTATGCTTCTGTGCTAGAAGGCGATTACAGGTTTGATTTGGGAGGGATAGTTGCAGTCGGAAATGGACCTGAATGGACCCATCTCCGTGTGACATCGAGCGCAGGAATGTTGTTTATTTCCACATTTTAATGAAATAGTACACCTGATTGCCCGGCATACGAATAGACAAGAAACTATTAAATACAAAAAATACAACGAGAAAATCCCACCAAAACGCAACTCTTGTGGAAAGATGTGACATCTAGAGAAATACATGCATTTTCGGGAATTATTATTTCTGGTGCAAACAGCTCAAGTATAATACAACAGACGTGTTAAAAAAAACGGCGTATTCATGTTTTTCAATAGGTTTTCGAATATTCTACTATATCCATGATTTTCAATAGGTTTTGGAATATTCTCCTATACCTATATATTTAACGATTTGATGATGTCAATAGTCAGAAAATTCGTATGAAAAACACAAGCTCCTCCAATACTGACTCACGAATGACGTTTTATTCCAATTTACCAAGATAATATAAACCATTTAAGTGCTTGACAGTTGATAAACAACTTTTTTAGTGTCGTGGAAAAGCACAATTCGCACATTGTATTCTTCCAAAACCTGCAAAATACCAATCTGTGCCCGGATATCCGGTTACTGACACAAGGATTAGTGTCAATAAACGACATCAAAGATTGTATTTTTTTCTGACATGAAAATCCAGCAGTTTTTAAGAATATAGAATGTTTTGGTGCAAATATTTAAAATTAGACATGGATTATCGCCAAAATATAATTAATAACAGGGTGAAATCGAATAGGGCTTTTCATTCATACATACATGAGGCGGCGAAATTCCAGGTGAACTTGCCATTCAACGAAATACTCAATGATCCTGCTTTCTGCAAATATCGTTGTTTAAAAATATCATTTTATAAAACATTAAAAATCATTTTCCGAAATTACCGGTACTCAGAAATACATTTACCGGTTATGGAATTTAGCCATATATTACAAAAAGATAATTTATACCCTGGTATATGCAACGTCTGTCTCCAATACCATGTCTCAAAGGCAATCTATATGGCGTCTCTCTTTTGCTTTTAAAGTCCACGATTCCACAGTGGAATGTTAGTGCTTCGTTTAAAAATAAAATAATGGTAGACACGAGGTTAAGCAGAAACTAAATCTATGTGTTTTGTTTACAATTATTCATACTTTGTTTACAATTCGTATTCAAACCATTCACGATACTTGCGTCAAAGTGATAAATGTCCATTTCGCATGACCCGCGGTAAAATTATGAAATCCAGCAGAAAGCCGAGTGAGACAATGCAGCGGCAGTGGCGGGATTTGCCTCCATATTGTTCCTTGACTCGTGTTACAAATTGAATTTGCCGTGTACATTGTTTAAAGAGACACCGACAGACATTTAAAATTGGTTGTGCCCTGTCGCACCCGGCAAAGAAACGGGACTCTTCGAAATGGAGCCTGAAATAAATTTGCTCCGAGAAAATACTTAGGAAAATTTGCGAAACTTTCAACAGTAATGTGGACTGGCATAAACCTCTCAGGTATTCTGATGGAAAAACTACCCTTAGCAGACAGTTTAAAGACGAAATTTTCAATCTCATATAAAACTATACAGAACGGAAAGAATAACACGTAATCGAGGATTTTACAGCACTCCGGACATTTTACAGTAAATCGGAAATTCCTGCAAGAGTTTTGAATAAACTACTAAGTTCGCGAAACGTCTACAAACCCGAAAATGCATATAAGTGGAACGAGACATCGAGACAATCAGTTAGTTTTAACGAGCGAGGCGAGACCAGAGACAAGAAGCGAAGCGGCGATTTAGCGTAACCAGCGACAATAAATGAAGAGAGTACCTACCGAGTGTTCAATAGTGAATAAAGTATTTAGCAGACGTAAGAATATTCTGGAAATAAGAGTGTAAAGTATTCCATAGATGAGTGATTAGTGACGGTTAGTGCGAAATTTCGTGAATTAAATAATCGTGCTTCAATTGCATTTGTGTCCAGTAACTTTGGTGGGAGACAAAATATTTATTAATTTGAAGTGTTTGATTTCTTTCGCACCGCCGCGATTTCCTAACAATATAATATCATTTAGATGGGTTCCGCACTTTTAAGAATATTCTAGCACGGCGTCGAGCCCCCGCAAGTATACGAGACGCGGCAGGCGACCGAACAGTTTTTCTATTTTGAATTTTAATGTTCTCTCTCTCTCTCATCACCTAGATACCCCCTCCACTTTTATGGAGTGGAGACGATGGCCTTTACAAAGAAAGGTGTAGAAAAGCTCAAATGCACACAACGATCTATGGAGAGATCCATGCTTGGCGAAAGCCTAAGAGATTATAAATTATGAAATTAGGCGCAGAACTAGAGTGGTGGATATCATAGATGGATGATTCTACAAGATGGACTATCAGAGTTCTTAAACGGAGACCTTGGGAAAATAAAAGAGGCGTCAGAGG
>JADDOH010010203.1:0-12650 GCA_016648135.1 Agrypnia vestita
TATCCTCCCTTAGCTTGCGTCAACGGAGGTATCGGATGCTCGTTACCTAGTTTTCTGTCTAGTAATATCAATGACGTAATTAATAAAACAGAGCCCCATTGCAACACGTAAAAAGGGTCACCTTGTACGAATAGATACATATATTTTACACTGTTGTAATCGGCTATTACTTTGTGGTTAGTCAATGCAAATTAAATTTAACACATATTCACTTGGTTTAAACCACCATCGTTTTGATAAATAAACTAAAATGTATGTTTTCGCATTTATAAGTTTTATTGGAAAGACAATTTTATGGCATTAGAGTTGAAACAGCTACGTCTAAATACCACCATTGTCTAAATAAATTTGTACAATTTGCAAGCATTGTTCAGCTGTTAAATTGGCTGTCGCTGGAAAGTGTCCCCAATTCGAAAAACAAACCTCTAAAAAATATCCTGTATTTAAATATCTAAGGCATAAAATTATCTCACCTACAAACCAATACCATTGCCATTACCACGATTTTTTAGTGTTTAATTTAATTTTAGAGTTGTATACCTCTAAAAACGCTCCATATATTCATATGTAAAGGCGTCGATGCTATTAATTGATCGTAAGGGCTGAATAAGGCTCCCGCGGGCGCCCGGTATACGCGGCCAACGCGATAATTACTGACATGTCGAGCAAGCCATAAAGGGATCATATCTCCCGCCGCTCATCACGAGAGCAGCATCTCCAGACGTGTCGGGTTTCAACGGGAGATTAAGTAACAAAAGGCGCGACAGCCTTCGCGCTGGGTAACCCGATACCAGCCACCCTGCGGGGAAGGTTAAATAATAATCTTAGGGGTAAATATTTGAGACCAACTGGGGTGGAATTGATCAAATAATCTACGCAAAATGGTGGCACTGTCGACCTAACCGTTTAAAAAATATTTGGAAAAAAACAGTCCCTAATCAAGATATATTATAGATGTCTCATAGAGACGAGATTATATTTTTTATGGGAAAGAAGGTATGGAAGTCTTTGGGTGTTCATAGGGCCTATGACTTATCATACGGCTGGCTTAAGTGATCACTTTACACAATATTACGTCCACATTTCCACTCCTGATAGAAATTCAAAATTCTTTCAAATTTTTAGATGACGTATAAATATTTAATTTTTACAACCCGTTTCATATGTATGTTTTAATTATTACTAGCGTGACCGGCATCCAAAGCTTTTTCGTTCCTCTTAATTAAACACAGATGTCACTAATGAGATATCTATTTTTGATTGAAATTTTTTAAAGCAATATCTTTTTATGTGTAATGAGATTCTTCCTAATTGTAAACATTACACTAGAATATGCCTGAAATATCATTTCAATATTTTAAACTCCTTTTTAGACCAGGTTTCAGTTGAGACATCTATACTATATCTTGATTAATGATGTCCCTTGGACAAAATCTTGTACTGTGTTCTGAAAAATTTGGGCAAACTCAAAATATTATGAAAAGCAGTCCCGTTTAACGGTGGCTTCTCTGATAATATTTATTAATTTTTATTATAATTTTTAATTATAAATAATTATTAATCATCGATGAGATATCTTATATAAAAATAAGTAATAACAATTACGAAAACTTGAATATCTCGGACATGTGTTGAAAGATCTTTCACCTCATAATTGTTGTGTAACCATAATACACATATTGCACTGGTATGGAACATGCTCTTTGTTTTCATGATAATGCATTATGTCTTTATAACTTGATTTCATTACTGAATCAATCTCAACAAGCCTATTATAAATCGATTATTGGCAATAATAACATTTTTATCAGCATACAAGCAATGTGTTTCTGCTAAGCATTATTACAATTACGATCACGATACACTATTCGTTGAAAGTAATCAATTATACCAGAAAAATATTATGTATTTCAAAATCTCAATGTGCAAATCTTGCTGTTTCTTAAATAAATATTTAAATATTAGGTCCTTACATATGAAATTGGCGTTTAGTATGGGAGGAACATAAAGCCGATTTTTTTTTATTATAATATATTTATTTAATCAAAGTATGTACCATTGCTATCTATGCACTTTTGCCATCTCATAGGTAGTTCATCGATCCCTTTACTAAAAAAACCATTCGGACGGGAATCAATAAAATCTTTGAAGGCGGTTTGGACTGCCCCATCGGAGTTGAATTTTTTCCTTTGCAAGAAGTTATTCAAATTTCGAAAAAAATGGTAATCTGTTGGGGCAAGGTCCGGAGAGTACGGTGGATGTCTTAGACATTCCAATTGAAGCTCCTCTAATTTGGTAGCCGTCTGTTGTGCAGTGTGTGGTCTAGCGTTATCATGAAGCAGCAGTGGCCTAGAGCGATTAACCAGCCTCGGTTGTTTAGCAGCTAGCTTTTCCATCATGGTTTGCAGTTGCTGACAATAGACATCTGCCGTAATCGTCTGGCCAGATTTAAGAAAGCTGTAGTGAACGACACCAGCACTAGTCCACCAAACGCTCACAAGTAACTTTTTTGGAGTCAATTTTCGCTTGGGGCATGGTTTGGCTGGTTCGGCAGGGTTCAGCCATTGCGATGAGCGCTTCCGATTATCGTACAGGATCCACTTTTCATCACAGGTAATGATTCGATTTAAAATCCCTTCATTATTGTGCCGGTTGAGTAATGCAACGCAGCAGTCAACGCGCGTTTGTTGATTTGCTTCACTCAATTCGTGAGGTACCCACCTTTCAAGCTTTTTCACCTTACCAATTTGCTTCAAGTGGATTAAAACAGTTTTATCACTAACACCGCAGCCTGCAGCTAACTCGGATGTGGTTTGCGATGGATCCGCTTCCACAATAGCCTTCAATTCTTCATTATCAACTTTGGTCTCCGGCCGTCCACGGGGCTTGTTCTGCAGGTCGAAATTTCCAGAACGAAAATGTTGGAACCAAAAACGCACTGTGTTTTCTTTTGCGGCACCGTCGCCATACACATCATTAATCCTTCGAGCCGTTTCTGCAGCACTGGTGCCACGGTGGAACTCGTACTCGTAAATAACGCGATATTTCAAGTTTTTCATTTTGTAAACTGAGTGACGCAAAGAAAAAAACAATTGAGGAAAAAACAAATGAATTATAATTTTCAAAACACAAATACATGAGTAAATAGCTGTATAAATTTGGATTTGGAATTCCTGACCAAAGAGAAAATATTTGAGATCAAATTTGCCAGTATGGCAAAACGCCAATTTCATATGTAAGGACCTAATATATAAATATAAAGTGTTTTTTTTTAAATAACTTCATTTACTTTTCCCGGAATCGCTCTACAGTAGACCGCCCACCGCCCGTCCCAGGTTTTTCAATAACACACATAACACCCCGACGATGGAAAGGTATTTCTGAAACATGTAGGTGTAATTAATCAAATAATATAAGTAGATTTATATAAATAATACAATCAATATTTCTAAATATAAAGTGAATTGAAGATACCCAATCCAGTCCACAACATAATACAGTGAAATATTGCCGGAGCTCGGAGCCCTGGAAGAGGGCGAACGCCATGACTGAAAAACCCGGGATAGCGACGGGCCAGTTAGCTTTGTAGAGTTTGTAGAGCTACTCTGGGAACAGTAAATAAAGTGATGATAGCCAACGTTGAACGAATAGGCCACAAGAAGAAAATTAGGAGAGTAGCTTTTTCGTTTTCAACGTTTACTTTTATAATATCGAACATAATAATTCCGTTGCCTGTCTGTCTATCAGTCTGTCCCGGTAACTTCTTGTCAGGTTCTAAGGAATAAGTATGTATTTATATAAGAAAAAGAAAAGAAATGTAAGAACCTACTATAAAGAAAAAAATCGTAAAAAATGTAAAAAAAATTACGTAATTAAATTACAGACGAGCGGACGGACAGACAGACAATAAAATTATTGTAATTGGGACTTTGGCTTAGCAAAAACGCGAACCAATGTTCCGTCATTTTTGACGGGTTACAGTTAGTTTCTTCATATATGTAGAGGTTGTCCCAAATAAAATTACATTTTGACGCGTAAAAAGCAACCGTATTTTTTTTCAAAATAAGACGTCTCGTTGGACTTTCTCCGCGGCCCATTTTGAGAAAATACCCAACGTAAAAAAACCGAAACGCCCGCCGCGCCGCGCCCGCGAAGGCGACCAAATGAGGTCACGTATTGTTGCGAGGCGCGTGAATGCATTCGGCTGCACTCGGCGATCGGGTGCCATCGCTCACAAAGGGGCTCGGTGATTACTCAACAAATTATAGCGCGCCTGTTATGCGAGGGTACGCAACTTTCCGTCATTTAGATTTTATCAAAGTAGCAAGCGGATAGCTGTAAATTTTCCTCTGAATTCTTTTTTTTAAATCTAAATCTCGGGCGTAACGAGCCCGGTCTGCTAAAGGTGTTTTTAGAGCTTTAAAATGAAATAAAACACTAACGGCTGTGTTGGAGAGGTAGTTTTATGTCATTAGTGTTAAATATGATAATTTGTAACCAACCTAACATTTCACGATCACATAGAGACGATCAGTGGTAATGCTTTGAGAATGTTAGGATTTGTTCTGCGTACTGCCAGGGTTTTCGAGAATACCCGCGTACTGAGAACTCTTTACAACTCCTTGGTGCGGAGTAGACTCGAGAGTGGCTCGATGATCTGGGGGCCACATGAGGGCAAGTACTCTCTTGTGGTGGAAGTCCAAAATAAGTTTCTGAGATATCTCTACCTGAGAGAGTACGGGCATTATCCTTGGTTTTACCCAACCGAGTTTCTCCAGGGTACGCTTGGCTACAATAGTTTAGAGACTAGAAGGAATGTGTATTTGATTACACATTTTTATCGATTGTTGCGCGGTATGATCGACAATCCTGAAATTATGCAGAGCATTGGTTTGTATGTTCCTGATAATTACATTAGACATCGTCAGCATAGATTGTTTCACATTCCAATATACAGGACCAACCTGCCGATGGTTATGCCTGTTGGAAGAGCCACAGCTATGCTGAACAAAATCGCTTTGGGTATTGATATATTCCATGTGTCTGAGGGGATTTTCCGAAGCGGGATTCTCCTACACCTTTGACCAGATTTTATGTTATTTTTAATTTATTAAATATTTTTATTTTGATATATATACTTCCTAATATGTATGCCTTAAACATTTTGTTTGTAATGTACATATTATCAAATAAATTGAATTGAATTGAATTGAAAAAACGATACCACGATTTTCGAAATAAATTTGCACAATTCATGGTGAAGTCAAATTGGCTGTCGCTGAAAAAAATGTTGCCAAATTTGAAAACAAACCCCTAAAACAACAATCTATATTTAAACAATAACGGTATAAAATTATCCTTCTAACAATGCCAATACCATGGTCATTACCGGGGTTTTTATCTGTTGTATTTCATTTTAAAGTTCTATCTATACCTCTTAAAAAACACCCTTTAATTAACAGTATCTATATATTGTATTTTTTTTCATAGTCGTGTCACTTTTTTTAAGAATGTAAAATTTAGCTAATAAAAATGTCCAAGCGGTTGGATTAATAATATAAAATCTAGTGAAGAATACTAATTTTCTACACATTCCTCGTATTTTTATTAATTTATTACTTACACTAAGCCATACAAATTACTTTCTTTTACAATACATTTCGGCCGCGAGTCAAGGCTTTAAGAACAGCGCCATCTAGCGTAGCGGAGCGACTTGGTACCGTTAGTGACGGACATTGTTACATAGATATTTATGATTTTATTTTTGCTTTTAATACCATATTTTTTCTATAGCTCATCATTTGCTCCATCTGGTAGTATCAGTGATGGACAATGTTATCTGGAGAATAATGTTTTTCTTTTCATTTTGTATTTAATTATTATTTTATTGACATTGTCACGTAGATATGTATTTATTACTAAACAGCCTCGATTACTATAAGCCAAATGGCACACAAAAATCTGGTTGTAGTTAAAATAAGGTACCTACATGTATTTCGGTCACGATACCATAACTTTAATAAAGTTCTACTCGGACAGTACAACTTTTTAGATTGATTGACTTTAAAGTAATCAAGTTAAACTTTCTCAAGAATAATAATTCTGAAAGCAATAGGCGCTCGTTATTGAAGAAAATGACTGGTTCGCGATGTGATTGAATTACAGGCACTCGTTAAGAAGTTTCACAAGAAATTACAGATAATTGTTGTATGAGTTTTTTAACGATGTTCCTCAACTACCTGCCGCCCACATTCCACTGCGCTTCGGGTGCATCATCAGCAAATGACTTCACGTACGAAATAGACATACAGTGATGTCCGCCTTTTGCGATCATCGGTATGCCCTACAGTTTTTGATAACAATCACAGAATGATAACATTAAACGGAGGTTAAAAAATTTGAACTCAATTTTATACAAATATTTATGACATTTGCACAATTCACGTCGAAACTGAACTAACGAAAAACTGAATACATTGTTATATAAACAAATATAAACATTTTTTTTTATTATAAACATTTATTTATAAAAACTTGTCATATGTTGACCATAGCAACAGGATACATGTTGATCCGTTTCTAATCACACATTAATGAAAGATTGTTAAAACGTCCTTCCCCATCAAGTAACAATTATGTACTGAACCAATTAACACTACATCGCGAATCCATGTACAGGTGTAATCGTACAGGGTAGATAGATTTACGCCTAAATTTTGAATCGAGATAAGCTACTTCAAAGTTTTTCTTTAGTCCCTTACTTTTAGTACTTATCCCAATGATGTATAATAATTTCGTTGTCTGTCTCTCCGTTCGTCCGTCCTCGTAACTTCATGTAACGTCCGTAACTTTTTTATAGTATTTTTTTTTCGAAGTACTTTTTTTTCAAAAATTTTTTTCTTCGAATTTTTTTTTAACCGACATGTAAAAGTACATACTGTCATATTTGAGGAGTTACAGCTAGTCTTCTATTAAACGTTACAGTATCATAAAAGCTACTCGAATCGAATATTAAACATTCATTTTATTCAAAGTCGTCAAAATAATTTAAACCTTACAGAAAATGGGATCAGAATTTTTCTAAAAAGTTTTTAATCGTTTTGTTTGAGTTGGAAATAAATTTTTAATATTCGATATAAGTAACTTTCATGATGGTCCAACGTTTTATAGAAGAATAGCCCGGAATATTGAACAAAAAAATAATTTTGACTTCGCTGATCTTCGTAACTACAATATAGGACATTGATGTTGCAACATGAAGGCAAGACTTTACCCGTAAAATATAGTGGACCAGCTGTGTTACCTTCTGTTTCTTAGGTTAATAGTAAGTTTCAAAAAAAAAAAAATTCGTACGTATCAGACCCGAATTCAGAGTCAATACTTGAATGATTTAAACGTTAAGATAAAAAAGTGTTATTAAAAGTGTTATTTTGTATTAAAAACTACGCTTTTCAGGAGTGCCCTTAACCATCTAGGTATTGACTCTGAATTCGGGCCTCAGTATTGATAATTCGTACAAAATGACATTTAGTTTATTTTTGTTTATTTTTTACTATGTTTATTTTTATCTTATTTTATATAGAAAGGTTTTGAAACCTATTGATAATGATGACGATAGCCGATTGATCACAATGTATGTGATTACACGATTTCACCAAACATAATAATTTTGTTGACTGTCTGTCTGCTTATCCGTAATTTCGTGTAACGTCCGTAATTTCGTTTGAGTTCACGGCTAAAAATAATATGATTAAACGGGCGGCGGTGGGGCTTGAACGGGCCAGCAAACACGAACCGTCCTCTTAACTCATGTTGCTATCGCCGCCTCTCCGTGGACCGTCAAAAAATACTATATAACATACTAGGGCCTAGCAAAGACGCGAACCATTTCATGTTCCGTGATTTTTTACGGGTGTATGGCTGGATTAAAATAAAGATGCTAGATTTCGAAAGGCGCTTGAATGAGCCCCTTTTACCAATCTTAATACAGTAGATACCTTACATACTGCCTGCTAGCTAGGCAATAACGTAATGGTGAGTTATGATTTCATTTAAATACACCTAATTAATGTGTTTCCCATTAAAATAGTTATGGCTTCCTAAAATATGCTTCTGACACGAACGTTAAAATGAGGGGTAGAAAGGAAGTACAAGGTTCGCAAACTTTTCTCGTTTGGCCTTCTGACTGACTTTGAACTTGATGCGGTTTTAATTTACTTCTAAAATTGATGTTGTTCCACCATTATCAGATAATCTTTCACCGATATATTTACTATTACACACAACGCACACACCCACTCATTTGATGAAATTCAGTCTTCTAATTAAAGCGTCGAAACGTTCTAGGATTAATAAAGTGCTTTATCTGATCCATTTTTAAAATGTGGATTCAAAAAATAGCTTTTATCTAAATTGTCCTTAATTCGTATAGTGCCATTTCGTGACTCGTTAAAAAAGGTAAGCATAAGTCAAACATCGCGCCGTGAGGTTTTGTTTGACTCGTGCGTAAAATATATGTTTCTCTCTCATTTGGACTATCATTGGCTCCACATAAAAGAAGAAGACAGATGATAATAGAATGAGATGATCATATCAACGTTAATCCCGTTTTTACTATAATTGTCATATGATAGTTGGTTACCTATATGTGAAATTTAATATTATTTTATAGATTACTACATATCTTTTGATTCACTTTTTTGTTTTTTATATATGTTATTATTTTAATCTTACATTTATTATTTTCAATTTTATCAGTGCTACATAAATACATTATTGTAAATAAATCGGCGTTACATGTGTCAGTCATAACACCCCCGCATAGAACATGTGTTATTCTGTTTTTATGGTTCATATACCCTACCCCGTATAATTTTTTTTTAATAGAGATGCGAACACAGAATATGTGTCACATCAATATTCTTACTATTTTCAAATTAATCTAAACGCTTGTGCTATGAAAATAGGACCAACTTGCTGGTCTGGGGTGAGGTTTGAATCAGCGACCTTTGGATCACGAGGCGAAAGTTTTAACCACAAGACCAACAAGTTACTATTTGTATTTGGTCTCACCCAACATCTGATTTTTCTTTCTTCTTCAGATGATATTAATTTGTTTTATGAAAGATAAAGATGTACATTTTGTACATTTATTTTATTAATTGCATACTGTACCCATAAAATAAAATATATTTCACGTGATTAAAATTTGAATTTTATATGACAAAATATTTTGATTTGAATATAGGTTTGTATTTATAAAAATATATTTGGTAATATTTTCAAATATTATAACTATTTATAGTATAATGACGTTTTCTTTTTTAATTGAATGTTTAGATAATTTCATACATCAATAATAGAGGCCTTAGGTTAGATAATTTGGAAACGTTGGAATCAAAAATACCCTCAAAACTTAATCAAATATTATTAAGAAACCATTTAATTTAACTAATAAACTAATGCATATTTAATATTTTCACCATTTAAATGTATCTCTGTCAAATCAATGTCCACCCACAAGCATGCCAAAGGTGCGTATTATTTAATCTATGATAAGTTATTGCGCGTCCGCCTTGACGAAGCTACAGCGGTATCGAAAATGTAGACGTTAAAAACAATCAATGTGAATTTTTTGAAATTAATAATATTTATGCAGCTGCGAGTATTTTTTAATAACACACATTATGCATTATTTAATTCAGTTTCCCTTCAAATAAATTTTGTCGCATTCCCTCGTCCTTTTCAGGCTTTAAAAACCTATTAACCGCGGTAGGCAGGCATTTGTTTTAAAGAGAAATATTTACCTTGGCCTCGGTAAACAGCGCGGAAAGCAAATGTATTAAATTCTGTTATTTCTGGTTTCCTTGAGTCGTGATCAATATTTATTCACTTCGTTTTTTTGTTTGTGTTCGGTGTTTTTCGAACACTCAGGTAGATGACTGAGCTACTCGCCGGGAACGTGACACATAATGGGTTCTTAGCACTCGAGATATCTATATTTACGGGTATAGTTAAATACTATTATAAATATAAAAATATTTACTCCTTCATACAGACACGTAATCGTAATTATGCTGTATTTTTGTGTGGGTTGGAAAAAAGGGCAACCACACAAATACAATAGTAAGCTATGGTTATACTCTTTTTGGTACTCGGAGATTCTTGTACCCGGAAATTTGAGTATCCGATAACAACGAGTTTTACAAAGCCATTGATATAATATTTAATAATATATACATTATTTTTAGTTATCGAACCTTGACGCATTTTAAATATGATACGACTGGCGACAGCTAACGCCACCGATGACTTCGTTAAACGTCCAAAAAAAGACTTACGTACTTTCCCATATAAATAGCTTCGTCCCTGCGTGACATCTATAATTTTCTGGTTTGTGTCTTCTGGGGTATTATGCCGTGTTATTACGACGTTTCGAATCCCGTTGCAGGGTCCATCATCAGGGCTGCTGTGTTATTGTGAGTGTTGTTGTTAAGTATTGGCTTGTAATACCGCTTCGAAAGCGTAGCAAGTACTTAACCACAAAATCAACACCCACAGTAACACATCAGCCCTGATGATGGACCCTGCAATGGCATCCGAAACGTCGGCCAGAAAGGTCGTAATAATATGGCATAATACCCCAGAAGATTCTGAGTGGCCGTGAAAAACTATGAACATTCTTCATCTATAATTTATCTTAATTAACGATCATCCATCTTGGGACAAAATCCATTATTGTGTTCTCAAAAAGTTTTAAATATCAGAATATATTTGTATATATTTATACAATTAATATTACAGCGTGTAAAGAAGTGTTGGAATATCTCAATCAAGTTTTTAATTACTTTGCGCGTCAGCTGCTATCGAAGGTCCGTCGTGTTTAAAAATCTCCGAGAAGGACTCGACGTCCTTTTTTTCTAATTTGTTAAATGTGTCGACGGCACTTGGGCGTTAATTTAATCACTTTCTCCCTCTGGTGTTTGTTATGTTAATCTTAACTTCTTCCATTCCCGTAACAAAAAGTCTATTTAAAGTTCGCAACTGTCGTCGGGCCCCCGCCCCCGCCCGGCGTCGTAATCCGCCGCCGAGAAATATTTTGCAGAAGCGGCGGTGCCGAGTTACCGCGGGGAAAAATATTAAAAATGAAATATCTCCACGGGCATTTTTCATTATGCACATTGTAGGTGTTTACTTATTCAATTAATAAGTTATTGTGGTGATTCTTGGATGTACGAGAGACCTTTGTGGAGTAGTTTAGCGTCAAAGTAATGCCTCTGGGCACTGGCACTTGTATCGCGTAGATTTCGCCTTTGTGTGTCCTTTGCTTTTTTCTCTGGAGCTAATTAATATAAATGGAGTTAGGATTTTTTCTATTTTCCAAGAGCCGTCAAAATTAAAAATAAATTATTAACCTACCTATTGGGAGTTAACATTGTAGAAATTATTCATGACGATCGTAAGATGATGGAAAACATAAACTATGTTATCCCTACACGAACTATCTCTACTTGAGTTTAATTTAATTATATATTTTATACTCAAGTTTCGAGAAAGTTAATTAGTTTTTTTATGTTTGTTTTAGTGTTATAATTTGATAAGTTACCAAGTTTAATTTTCATAAGTCATCTTTTGATGAGGGTTTCTCGTAATCTAGAAACTCGAATAGTAAAATATAATAAAATATAGAGTAACTTGTTGGTGTGGTGCTCATGACGTTGTCGGTGGTTCGAATTCCAGGACACCAGCAAGTTAGTCGTATTTTCATAGCACAGGCTTTTGGCGTCGTTAGCGAAGAGTAAGAATATTGACGCGATACGTATTTCGTGTTCGTATCTCTGTTCTTAAAAAAAAAGAATTAATCAAGTAGAGATTGACATTACGTAGTTTATGTTTTCCATCAATTTTAATAGTCATTAAACATAAATATTTACGTCAATATTAAAATCCGTTTTACAGAAAAGTATCAATGAAATTAGATAATAAAATTCCGTATTCGATTATATCAAACAGAATATTCCACATAGTTATTATATAAAAGTAAATCCTTGGTAGTTTTGAGGTCTCCTGATCGTTCACTCTGCATACTCTAGAAAGCCCGCAGAACGAATGCCTCGATCACAGAGGAATCTTCTATATATAGTAATACTATAGGGCTCCGAATATGTTACCAGATACGAGAATACCGTGGAAAAATTGGTAGTTTGAGAGAAGGCGGACAAAGATCTCCTAGAAAGTCGCCAGTAAGATGTGGAGCGATCTGTAGAATGTAGAATGAAACGATGCAGAACCTTCTCTTTACCTATAGTCCACTCTTGTAAAGCCATGTATTCACTAGGGGACAAATTGTCCCTCAACAGCATGCGCGGCATAGAGTCTACGTGACGTTGCAACGTCGTGCACTGTTCCGCGACCTCGCGCACAACATAGCGCGGCATTTCTACGTGCCGTGGCAACGTTGCCATGCGCACGGCACCCGAGCGTACTCACCGCAACATTCCGCGGAGCGTCAGTACCACGTGGTATGTTTACAAGTGAATACGCATGCGCTGTATCTGTCAAGATGACAATGCGGGGAAACGAAATCGTTCTCGAACTCATCGAGCTGTATCGATCGAAGATAGCATAGAATGTCCGTCTTTCTTTCTCTT
>JADDOH010010204.1:0-19709 GCA_016648135.1 Agrypnia vestita
TGATTGAGTGATAGTAGAAAGGTTCAACCAAATTGTGGCGAAAGTAGTAGGAGGAAAAAGAATAAATTTTTCCTTAAGACAGGAATATCAGAGCCGGTGTTCTTTGGCAGTCTTTCAATTTAATACAAAAAGATCACATTATTTTATGCATAAACATGTTTTTAATAAAAGTCCCGGTTTATGGTCTAAAAGGATGGAGTTGAATCGCCAGAAACAGAGGTCCAGAATCAGAATCAAAAGAAAAAGTATAATAAAAAAAATTAATCAACTGAACGATACAGATTACGGAGAAAATGTTATAAAGCCGGACATGGATAATTATGCATTTGCTGAAGCCAAAAATAGATTACTTGAATCTTTAAAAATGACACCTGAAAAAAACCGGTTGACAGCTTCATGGTTCGGTATTAATTTGTGTTTGAGATTTCCGCGAACGCTACTATATGGTATAAAGGTATTTTCTGGAATATCTCACGTCTCTTTAAATGGTCTCCCTGAGAAGGCCTAGATCAACTCTTCGGCATGATAACACGTGCCGTTATCTAGGCTTGGCCTCAAAAGTTAAGGTAAAACCGTACTTGTAAGTGAGCGAACTTAATCGCTCATACTATTGGGTCATAGTGGCTTCAAATTACTTTTCATTCAAATTCAAGTTACGATTTAAACAATAAGCAGGAATCTATCTGTGAAGCATTATGGACTAGGTCTGTTACGAGTGAATTTTTTATTATCATCTTTAAAAATTATATGAATCAAAATATAATAAAAATAATTTCTTCAAAAAGAGCAATATTTTTTTGTATTGAAATTATTAATATAATTAATAAAAATTTACTGTGTTTTCACTACTAGGTATATATATTAAAAAATATCAACATATTTCGAATTCCATGGCCCCTTCGTCAGGATACAATGTATACTAACTAATAAATTAAAAATCGAAGTATAGACAATCAAAAATTTTTTTTTTCTATTTATTTTCTTTACATTTTATAATATTTAGTCCCACAAAACGACTAAAAAGACGTTTTTCTGTAGGTTCATTTTTACAATTGTAAGTTACACTATTACAAAATATTATTCACTTTATAAATTACATAAGAGATAAAAAACCAAAACAATTAAGTACAAAAAACAACATAAAAGAGATTTTCAGTACAAAGTTAAAATTTTTAAGCAAATTAAGAAAAGAGCAATAAAAAAAGAAAATATCAAATTAAAAATATAAATAGCAAAACTTAAGGAAAAAAATATAGAAAGATAATATATGGGAAATGAATAATAATAAAGTACCTACTAACATAAAAACAAATTTAAAAGATAACTTACTTGTAAAAATATATAACCTGATTATTTATAGTATTCAATTTACTATTAAAATTTTTTCTTATTTCCAAAATTTCTAATTTATCAAACTGTAATTCTGTATAATTGGTATGTGCTATGGGCCATGGGCTTCTTATACAGGTAGATCCTAGACTGATGCAATATCAAAATTTGCATTTTTTTTTCTCAATATTTCTGACTTATTTTTTACAAAACGTTGAAGTATCACTACAGTAACTTATATCAACTACAAAAAATTCATTCGTTTCAATAAAAAATAAAATAATAATAAAAACCGTGAAAAATTTCAATTGGAAAACATTCCAAACATTGGAAGCTTCTTATCATTTTATTTGACTTGTATTTAAGGGAATTAAAAATGGTTGCGCGGAAACGAGACAACCATACGGAATATCGACGCTTAAAATATAGGAGAACGCAAGTCATGCTCGCGCATTATTATTCGAATTTTAAATGTTTTAAATCTAGAATTTAAAAAAGCGTATTTATATTTCTCCAATAATTAATGTGTTGTTTTTTTCTTATATCACTGTTTTTTAATTTAAAACTTATGTCACATAAGCACATTTACATATTATTTTGACTTCCGACTTATTATTAATATATATTAATTATACTAATTAAATTAATACTTTATACTTATTAAATTAATAAAAATAAGATTTCTTAACGCCATTAAATAAACATTTACGTATTGTTACAAGATAAAAGTAATGTTTTTTTTTCAAATATTTGATATTGTCTTAAAAATCAAAAATAATCATATACATATTAGAAAAATTTTCAATTAGATAATATATTTTAACATCGCATCGCAGAGAAATAAGGAGATCCCTCGTGTGCCTTGGTTTGAAAGGCATATGCAGATCACCGGTGAACAAGCAAATTTAATGCATATATGGAAAGGGTCACGCACACAGCACTACGCGATTGAAAATCACGCGTTGAAGTTAGCGCATTTCTGTTTGTTCAAATTACTTAAATGAAACATATTAGAATGCAGTTGAATGCATATTGTTAGAATTTTTGATAAATTTTTCGATGGTGGCGCCATTCTCGCGCGTAGTCCAGTGTTAGAAATGTGAAACTTTGCTAAGTCAGTGTGTACTGGGGACTCTTTAGCGCTTGTTCAGACACAGCGGGAACCGTGCCGTTTCAGAATCGCATGAGATCCGTGCGGGTCTCATTTACCTAGGTTTGTATGTGATCGTTCAGACACAACCGTGCGGTTAGTCAACCGCTGCGGTGCCCGCAACCCAACCGCTAGAAAATAGACCCGCACGATCCTATTACTATGGGGCCTTACGAGAGCGTTCAGTCGCGTTGCGGGCACCGTTTTGGTCTATATTCTGTGGGGCACCGCACGATTCCATGTCACAACAGGAGCACGCGTGGATTATATTCTCTTTTCTATGGTTATGGATCGCTTTGACACTGAAATTTTTATTGATGAAGTGGAGAAAAGACCTGTAATATGGGAGAAAAGACCTGTAATAGTGTGAGGATTACTCAAATATGCCAAGAACCAAGCTTGGCAGGAGTTGGTGGAGATATTTGGAAATGGTGGAAAAAAAGAGTATTTTAGAGAAGTAGGTATTTATTCATCAAAAATGAACTGACAGAGTGATATTTATGTGTCTTGCCATGGAACACGGCCGTCGTTAACAAAGTAATGAGCGAATATATCTCTGATATTCAAAGATGGAGAACGGCACCAGAACTGTCAAACTGACGTTTATTTTCGCGCGCACAAATCGCTTATTAACCGCGGCTGTGTGAACAGATGACACAAACCGCGTGTTTTGAAACACGATTCTGAAACTGAACGGTTCCCGCTGTGTCTGAACAAGCGCTTAAAGCCATGTATTCACTAGGGGACAAATTGTCCCTCAACAGCACGCGCGGCATAGAGTCTACGTGACGTTGCAACGTCGTGCACTGTTCCGCGACCTCGCGCACAACATAGCGCGGCATTTCTACGTGCCGTGGCAACGTTGCCATGCGCACGGTACCCGAGCGTACTCACTGCAACATTCCGCGGAGCGTCAGTACCACGTGGTATGTTTACAAGTGAATACGCATGCGCTGTATCTGTCAAGATGACAATGCGGGGAAACGAAATCGTTCTCGAACTCATCGAGCTGTATCGATCGAAGATCGCATAGAATGTCCGTCCTTCTTTCTCTTTGCAGTAAATAATTTCGCATTCTCCTCTTTTTTCTCCTCTTACTTTTCGATAAACTCATTAACATAAACAGATACGCGGCTATCATCATAACCTCATAGGGCGATATATTTCCGCGACGTCTGGAAAACAATAATTATTTGCAAAAAGGACCTTGTTTTTAATAATATTCAATTTACTACAGTAAAACCTCGTTAATTTGAAATTGCGACCCAAAAAAACATTTCGAATTGCGCGGAACCCCGTTTTCGCCAAATGAGATACCGCAGCTGTCATCCATAACCTTATCGGATGACATTTCCGCGACAAGATATGCGAGTCCCGGTGTGTACACGTCAAATGACCGCGTCATTGTCCCCGAAACATGAGCGTAGATGTTGATGCGACATGTTGAGCGGAATGTTTCGCGATTTGTCCCCTAGTGAATACATGGCTTAAGTACCCGATACTGACATAATTGCTATTCTCGCTTGCGAAAAAATCAAATTATTTTTTCCATTTCGTCACATTTGGATTTGGCCGTAATCGACAATGTTTACAGTTATCTTTTTCAATCTTTATCTATTTTAAATTTGAATTCTGCCTTTTTTCCGAAGAATTTAAACACATTTTCCTTTTTTTTTAAATGTGTGGCTTGTCTCAAAAATTTGATTTGTGAATTCTGACAAATTATTATTGCTAAACCTCAAAATTTGAATTATTTACATACTTTATTTATGGAACAATAATTATCTCTATATATATCTTGATGATAATATGGTAGTATCGGAACCGGTAGACCTAAAAAACCGTCAGGGTCGTTTATGCAATGTTTCTTAGTTCTTGAATTTAATAATAAATTATTGTTTCAATAATTTTTGGTTCGATGGTTTATTGTGAAATCTTCGATTTTCATATCTTTCTTTCAAGAATACCCCTTCTGTTTTCAACATTGACATAAAAATAAACACTTCAAAATTTAGAAGAATTCATTTATTAATCTCACATTGAAGCAATAGGAAACACGGATAATTTCAAAGATATTATGAGTATTACATACTGGAAATGTGAAGAACAGGTCTGAAATTGAAAAAAAAACTAAGTTCAACGTGAAAAGCGAGAAAATAGTTTCAAAGGATATTGATAACTACGGGAAAAGTTTTTTCTTGGATGTTTTTTTTCCCGGTTACTTTTGTTTGGATGTTTTATTCTAATATAGCTTAAATTTTTGTTGGTAGATCTCCTATTTCCGTAGATAGTAAATATCTTGGATCTATAAACACTGGCAATAAGTATTCAAAATAAAAAACATTTGTTTCTCTTTACTCATTCCAAAAACATCATTACTAAAACCTCGATGTTTTAGTAATTTATAATCTTAATTGATAAAATAATTTAATTAGTGTCGTTTTACAAAACTATATTTGTTTAGAATATATGGAACTAAATAAATAAAAAATTAATTTGATACCTTTCCATACAAAACTGTGAGAAAAAACACTCGTCCCTGCTGAATTTCGATACCATTTCCGGACGATAGCCATACGATAATTATATTATCTTATCTATGCATACGATAGCCTTATGATGGATAACACACCCGTTGCCATCACGAAGATACTCCCCTTAGAGTATAAACAATCTCTATCTAAGTATATACTCTAAGATACCCTCCATCATTTATATTTTTTTTTAATTTACGGCTAGTGAACTGATTGTTGTTGATGAAAGTGAACTGAACAATTCATTCGTTGAATATTTTTGAACGGTGAACAGTTCAAAAATGACAATTCGTTTATGAACGGCCCATCTCTACTAGCGAAGGAAAACTTCATTTCAGAATGAAGACTTCAACACGCACACGTTTACCAATTTGAAAACTGCGAAGTGTGCGCTTCATTTGTAGTTTGTACTGTTTGTGGTATGTATTTGTCTGCTCGCGGCACGCATGTGTGTTGAACCAATGCGCATTTGTGCGCTCATGTGTTGAAACATAATGTACTGTTCCCATCAGCTGTTCACACTACACTACATTGTACTACCCTAGTACAGTGTAGTAAGGTACTAAGGTAATTCAAATATGTACGTTGTGCGGCGAGCGCGTATTGTAAACATATATACATCGTAAAATTGTTCGGTTTGTTCGTATTTAGGGCCGGTTGTTTCAAGTTGGATTAAAGTAAGCCTTCTTTTAAAGCATAGATTTTTACGTTCTCCACCAAACAGACGATCCGTTTTCGTAAAAATCTATGCTTTAATCGACCGCTTACTTTGATCGAACTTGAAACAACCGGGCCTTAGTACATTATATTTATTTTTTCGTTAGTTGAGTTCAGTTGAGTTGTATTTTTAATCTCGTTATCTCTATTTATGAAACATTTTATAACATACGATGACAATCTTTTCTCAAGTTAAAAAAACTAACCCATAAAAACCTAGTTTGTATTATTATACTCCCTTTCTCATTTACTAGTTGAAACAGGTTTCGCGCTTACTCCACGCGTCGGGCTCGAATCGGGTGATTCTACGAAAGGGAGTAATAAAAACTGTTAAAATTTCGAAAAATCCTAAATTATACTATGATAATAATTTTAAAGAATTAAACAAAAATTTGTTAGATCATTTTTATCGTCGTCACGAGTCTGCCTGCAAAGTTTCAGCTCGATTGGATCACGGAAAAAGGGTTAAAAATCGATCCAAAGTTTTTTCGGCAGACAAGTAGACGCTACGAGTTAAAAGAAAGGGAGTAAAAACATATTTTTTATGTGGGATACGGTTTTCAAAACATTTAACATTCATTTTTATCTGTGCGTACGCGACTTTACGTGAACATTAAATTTTGTTTATAAACATTATTAATTTATTGCACCTTGCATGTTTATTTTAGCATTCTATATTAAAACATTATTTCATAAGTTGTTATTTTTATTTTTGCTATTAATGAAACATTTTATTACGATTTTCGAATTGTAACATTTGCATGTTTGAAAAGCATATTTTTATACGATGATGGGATACTATTTTTTAAAGCTCCTTTGTGCATTTATTTTTATTTCCCGTTTAAGCGTTGTTTAATATGACATTGCACGCGCTAAAGATTTTGTATAAATATATTATAATATATGTACATATACATGTTATAATATAATATTATACTAAAGTATCTTTTAAAAAAGGATCATTTCAGCCACGGTTTTTGCATGACACTGCAATTACATCAAAGATTTTATTCAATACGGCAGCGTTCTTGTAAATATTATTTTTATTTTCGATAACGTTATTGAACATCTAGCGCCGCACGGTGACGAAGTTTTGTGACAGAACGAGATTGTTCTATGACCTTCCGCGGAATGCTACATTTCTTTACATATAATAAATTATACAATACAATAAATATATTGTATTGTTCTGTGGCGTCAACCTACCGCGGCAGAATGTATATTTATATCTTTTATGGCGGAATGCTACAATATTTCTTTCCATAATATTATCAAACGCACTGCATCAAATCATTATCATTATCAAGTGTATATGGCATGCAATTCTATGTATCACGTGATATAAACACGAAATCAAATTACGGAAAAGACGGCATTCATTCGTATTCGCGTGGCGCGCCCGCCGCACCTAGTGCCCGCGGCAACACGCCTGACAACTGATCGCTCCTAGATTCAAAAAAGGGTTTATAGTTTTTTAGTATACCTATATGTGTGATTAAAAACGTTTGTAATGTGCGCTTCAGTACAATGTAGTACTACATTGTAGTACTTAGTACAGAGCGGACCCATCGCCATTCTCTGCTAATTAGTAGTTGTCAAAACAAGAAACTCGAGTACTAAATTAGTTTTCGTCAGTAATTCGATTAGCTGTCAGTTAACGACAACTAATTTAGTGTTTGTCGATGCCTTGTCTTGAGTTATTCGAATGATTTCAATAATTGAGTTATGAAATCGCGCGTCGCAATCGAAATAGGCACATATTTTTTATGCGGAGTGCGCACGCCCTGGAGACTAGTAGAGACTACTGCTTGCTTTGTTTTCCAGTATTTTCCACATTCTCCTGAAATCTGCCGGGCGGGCGGTTGAGTATTGTGTCGATTGTGTCACTTTACAAGTTGTTATTATATAAAAGTCGATATTATGGATGATTTTTGTGGTTCACCATTTTGGGTAAGTGGTTATTTGACGAATCACAGCTGTTGCACCATTTTAACCTGCACATTCGCACGAAAATGTTTTTATCAGACTTTTTAAATAAATAGTCGTATAACACTATCACTTCGCTAATAGTTTTCTTTCATTGACACGAGTCTGACTGCATTTTAAGAAATCTCGGCATTTTTTGTACAATCGCCACTGACGAATTGGTTAATTATTTATCGCATGGATTTGAGTAAATTCAATATTTGTTAAAAACGTTAAAGTTGCACAACATTATGAAACAAAATCGAGTTCGCCAAATCCAAAAGTAATGTGATGAGAACTTTGGTAATCGTTGATCGATTGTTTAGGAGGTAAGTTTACGTTTATGGAGTAAGTTAAGAGGTAAGTAAAATAATTAAGTTCATAGTCACACATAAAAATAAACACATTTGTTTTTTTATTTCTGCTTGTTTAATTTTGTGGGACGTGTTCTCGATCTAACTATTTTACATATACATTCAATTAATATGAAAAACTATTGAAAGGAACAGCTTTATAATTTTAACCGGTCGGATGCCGGCCGTACGTAACGCGGAATGCACCCTGTCTGCCGCGCAATTTCGATACGATTGCTGTTTTTTATACACTTTTTGTGATGGTTATATTCATGTTAAAATCAACAATAATCGCTAAGAAGTTGCAGTTTCTGGTTTCTCAATATACAGACTTCAGTAATTACTTATATTTCAATAATTACTTGTACAATAATTACTCCTTCTTCTTTTGGTGTCATGTCAGGTCCCCCCAACGTTGACTATCACCCGAGAGAAAGCGTCCCTGTCCTGGGCAGCACGAAACAGCTCTCCAACACTTCTTATGCCCGTCCAGTCGCGTATATTGCGGAGCCAGGAAATTTATCTCCTTCCAACACCTCTACGACCCTCTATCTTGCCCATAAGAATCAGGTGGAGCAATTCATATTTTTCTCCTCTGAGCACATGACCCAAATACGATACCTTTGGGCTCTTTCAGAGTAAGGGCGGGTGCGGACGCTGGCGCGGGTGCGTGTAGTTCAAATGTACCGAGACGCCTCTCGCCTTCACAGTGCTCGACCGCGGGCGCAACTGCATAGAGGCGGACGCGGGCGCAGGTAGCGCTCCTAGCGCGCGGCCGATTCTGTTGGCCCAATCCGCCTGTATCTTTCACACTGCACGAGCGTCTGGCGGTGGCCAAAGCGTCTGGTTCTAAACGTTTTTGATCCACACGCCACAACATGGAAATCGGTACGGAAGAATTTATATCCGCAGTGCAACATCGCACCGCTATTTGGCAAAGCAAACACCCACAACACTTCAATAGAGCTGTCAAGTAAATTAATTAAAATAATAAAAAATCTAATGTAATTTTTTTACCTATAAATTATGTTTTTTTTTAAATAAAATATTTTTAAAAATTTACCTCTATTTTTTTTACCTATAAATTATTTTACCCAAAAAACTATAAAAAGGTACTTACTACTTTAACGCCCGTGAAGCATTTTTTGTGAAATATTCGCGCGACTTGCGACATACGGGCAGCTATTATACAAATAATTATACATATCTCTAAAATTAATCATCCTATTTAGGTAAAATTAGAAATTTTATCAAAATAAAAGATTATTTACAATTAACAAAAACTTTATTTGTAGTCTTTCACATTTTATATAATTACACATTAAAATTAAAGAATAAAAATATTAAATTCAAACATTTTCATTTTTTCATTTTCAAACATTTAGCCAACTTCACATAATTTACTTCCCATTTGAAAAATGAATTTTCCATTAATAAAACCAAGTCTTCATCCATCTTTCTACGTAGGTATCGCGAAGTTTGAGAAGCATATATATTAGACTCTCAGCCGCTTCGGCACTGTGAACATGGCGACGCCAGAGCCAGCGCGAGCGCACACGCACCCGCTCCCGCCTGTGCACTCTGAATAAGCACTTTCGGATTTTGATATTTGTCAACTCTCTATTCACTCTAGCTCTTTGAAGAACTCTTGTGTTGCTGACCATATCCGTCCAGGGTATCCGGAGCATTCTCCGATGTATCCACATTTCGAACGCCTCCAGTCGGTTCATGCTACTCACTTTGAGGGTCCACGATTCCACTCCGTACAGCAGGACTGACCATATATAACATTTGACCAGACGCTGTCGAAGTTTCGGGTTAAGATTGTCATCGCAGAATATTTGTCTCATTTTGTTAAAAGCAGCTCGCGATGCTTCAATTCTGCATTTGACTTCGGTTTCTGGGTCGAGGTCTTCCGCTAGGATACTTCCAAGGTATTTAAACTTTGTCACTCTCTCTATACCAGCCCCATTCAATGTGAGGCGTGCTCCCGTGTGATCTTGCCTACTAAACACCATGAACTTTGTTTTACTCACGTTCATGTTAAGACCCAGTCTCACACCAGCATCATTAATTCTGTTTACGAGTGTTTGTAAGTCTTCCATACTATCTGCCAGAATGACTGTATCATCCGCATACCTGATATTATTGACGTGTACACCGTTAACCTTGACCCCCAGTTCTATGTCATGCAAAGCCTCCTTGAATACTAGATTGGAGTATAAATTGAATAACTTTGACAATATACACCCTTGTCGAACTCCACGTTTGATTGGTATAGACTTTGTTGATCTAGTTTCCAACTTGATGACAGCTTCCTGGTTCCAATATAGGTTTTTAATAATGTTAATGTCTTTGTCATCAATACCACGCTCTTGGAGCATCTTGATGAGGTCCGCGTGTTTCACTCTATCAAACGCCTTTTCATAATCAATGAAACACGCAAAAACATCTTTTCGTTGGTCGCGGCATTTCTGCAGTAGCACATCTATTGCCAGTAACGCTTCTCGTGTTCCAAAACCACTCCTGAAGCCAAACTGGGAGTTATCCAAATCACATTCACATTTTAATCTTATTCGTGAATGTATAATCTTTAAAAATACTTTTAACACATGACTCATAAGGCTGATCAGACGATAATCCCCGCATTTTTTGGGGTGTGGTTTCTTAGGAAGAGTGATGAATGTAGATTTAAGCCAATCTTGGGGGATGACCCCCGTGTCATAAATAATATTAAACAGCTTTAACAAGTACTCAATATTTTTGTCATCAATTAATTTCAAAATTTCGGTAGGTATTTCGTCCGGTCCACAGGCTTTTTTATTTTTACTGTTAGAAATAGCATAGAGGATTTCAGATTTCATTATTGCTGGTCCAGATTGTAATGCATTCAAACAGACTTCAGGTCTGTTATCGTCAAAAAGTGTACTTATATAGTTTTATAATAAATAATTACTTATTCATTGATTATGAAAATAAGTAACGAAATTTACTGTCAGAAATGTACGCACATGTTTATAGAATAAAACCATGGAAACAATAACACATAAGATATCGTATCTTAATATTTTCGTTCTAAGTATATCAAAAAATATAAAAATACTTAATTTTAACACTTTTTTAACAGATAAATAACACAATTAATGCGCGGTTCGAAGACGACATTTGAAATGATTTTTTGTCCGATTTGCGCAGCAAATGAGGTTATTTGATAAATAGAACTCGTTCATTCATTCAAAAACTTGAGATACAACCAATGATAAGCTTTAAAAACGCATAATCGCAGGTAAAACAGGCCGAATTCGCCTATGTGTCTAGGGGGCGCAGATGTGCCCTCCGGCACATGAGGGTACAAAAGTTTTCGCGCAAATCTGCGCTCCGGCACCCGACCGGTTAAGAATTTATATGGAAAATAGATTCTTGTGTTTAGGGTAGGTGTACCTACGATTCTAAGAAACAATTTTGTTCAAATATTTGTTATTTTAATGAAAGATTTAATATATGGAAGAGGTTAGTTTGGGTTAGCTATAGCTACAATTTGATATAAATGAGATAGAAACAGCATTATTCATATTGATTTCTACACCGGGCTTACATCATAGACATACTATAAATATAGACTAGTTACAAACCAAAGTATCCGCTACACAGAACTATAACACGAATTACTGTGAACATAGACGCACATCGCGGGAGTTGGTTAGCTGCGCTATAAGAAGGAAAGAGAAAATATCATGGACGCATAGACTACCTACCAGCGTAGAAAAAACAGCAATCTCCGTACTCTGAACTCGATTTGAATTATGAAATGATTATGAAAGGTTATATCCTCTTCTTTATTATGTGATGAAGCATTGCAACGATTAATATAACAAATGGACATATTTTAAGTTGGATTTTTTTTAATGTTAAGGCAAAAAGTAAACACTGCTATTAGCTAAAACTTCATACGCATTCGTTCTTAAAAAATATGTTTTATTGTCCTTTTTTATACTTGGTTATGAAAATACTTTCTATCTCTTTCTGATTATTGGCTTACATTGATTGATATTGGCTTACATGATATTGGATACAGAAATTACATATCTGATATGACATTAGTATGTAATAGAAGACAGCAGAGACTAGATGTCTCAGATTTGTTTTTTAGTGACTAGTCTATAGTACGCCTATGATTTACATATACACGCTCGTGCCTCCTTCGACGAGTCATGTTGAATACGAACCACCGTTCACACATTCGCCGAGTTCGGCTCGTTCCTTTGAACTAGCACTCAAAATCGTGAGCGGCGAAACGCGACGATTGGCGAGCGTGCTGTTTACACACGCGGCTCGCGGTTTGTCGCGTGATTTATCTCGCGAGGTGTGCGAATGTGTAAATGCAGCTTCATGGCTGATTTGATTCTAGTTTACAATTATGTTCAAACACTAATGATATCCTTAAAATGCGGTAGTTCCAAATTGCCACCTCAACTGCTTTCTACAAGATGACGTCAGTTGATGACATAAGTCATATCCTGCTAATTCGATGCACCCATAGGCCCGGTTGTGTTAAGTTGGATTAGTAAAAGTTATTTTAAAGCATAGATTTTTACGGAAACGGGTTGTTTGATTGGTGGAGAACGCAAAAATCTATGCTTTAGACAAACTTTTACTTTAATTTAACTTTAACAACCGGGCCATAGTCTCATAAAGTAGCTGCTTATAATTCCATGATTTTTAAACTATTACATGTCCCTATGGATGATATGAATTCAAAAAAGAATTAGATACCATAACGATAATGGCGAATAATAATGGCTTCAGTATGTTCAGTATACCTAATTCAAAGAATTCTCAAGAAACTGTTACAAAAAGCCACATTAAAATTAACGAGTGTAATTTTATTTTCATGTGTGTAATCATTGGTTGCTCTGGTGAAATCTCAATTGTATTGAAAATATATGTATTTGTTTTTTTAAATTATTCTGTAAATGTTTCATAGTTTCCCAGTGTCGATGCAGTTTTCCCGGCAAATAAATCGGGAATGGTTTTAAAAAATCCCTACAATTTTACAACCTTGTTAAAAACTGTTTTTTTTTCATTTATGAGAAATAAGCAAGTCACCACAGCGACGAAGTGTGCAATCTATTAAGTAATACTAAATAATTTATATAGGTAAGTAGTTTTCAACTGCGATGCGCATCTTATCAATCTAAGAATAAACAAACTAATTATCAGCTATATAAAATATGGAGCTATCTACCATTGAGCAATTCTAAAGTCCGACATATGCATCACTCGTTAAACAAAAATAAAACCACGAGCTATGTTTTGATTTTATGACGCAATCTAGATCTATGTTTCCTTATTTCTATAGTTTTTAACCTTTTCACTCCAGTGTTGTAAAGTGAGTTGAAGTTGCCTCTAATTATGTGAATATCTCTGTAAATATGCTAAATGCAGAGTTCATATTTTAGGTATTCCTCCGTATTATGTATTTATGTATTCAATGAGATAATTACAATATATAAGTATTTACCGGACACAACTATATAAAATGTTTTCTCGAAGAAATTGACGTTAATTTATCAATACTTGTCATCGCTTAAAGCGGGCTACTCACACACCTGCTGCAGGGGCAATCTAGGGCGCACATCGGTTGTGAAAATATCGGCTTGTCTCTACACACATGCCTATCGTTCAGTGTTCGAGTATAAGTGGAGATAAACACACGCGTTGAGAATCGCACCTGTATTATCGAAAAATCGAAGGATCGGAATAGTTCTGGCCCTCTTGCTCCTCTGCCCCAATCGCGCAACACACGCAGCGATCTAGTAGGGCGGCAGGGGCGATCTAGGGATCAAGGGTGGTGTCACGCTCTGCCGCAGGGCCAATCTAGGAAATTGCCCCTGCTTGCCTATACACATCGCAATTTAAGGGGCTTACCCACTTTTACACCCTAGATTGCCCCTGCAGCAAGTGTGTGAGTAGCCCGCTTAAGTTCTAACACCGCTGAAGTGTCGAGATGAGTTATATATGTCATTGGATAGAGAATCGAAAGACGCGTCGTTTGACCAATCAAAATCAAAGCGAGATGTGGTTAAAACCAATGGTGACGCGTTATTCCAAAAACAAAAACAGAGCGTATATCAGTGCAGTTACAGTTGCCGGCAAACTTCTTTAAATTTTTTGGCGTAGTGGGTGAATGCGCAGAAGACAAAATTTGGGTCTCGAGATGGTGGAATGGTACATGCGCAAATTTGGGTAGCGAGAGGATGGAGTGGTACATGCGCAAACTTCCCCCCACTGCGCCGTAAAATTTCAAGATGTTTGCCGGCTACTGTACGTACAGTTTTTTTGGTCTCCTGAAAAGTTCACGATTTTGAGTTACGCGGTGTTAGAAGTTAAGCGACGTTGTATTTATTGTAGGGAGGAGTGGTGCAGAGAGCGTATTGCGTGGTGTACAAGGTGGTTTAAAGATTAATATAAGTAAAAATGTAAAGTATTCATATTTATCCGATTTAATAGTCGAAAAAAGTCTGCGTATACTGAGTTTACAGCACCGCTATATACCTATGCGTTTCAATTTTAACACCATATGATAAAGGTTAATTCCCCAAAAAAAAAACTGCTGAAAATAATTCATATACAAACTTAACTAGTAAATATTTATGACTCAGGAAGCATTAGTAATTTTGTCAAATTAGCAATGAGTTCTTAGTAGTAAGATCTAGAAGTAACTAAGATCATTAGCCATATTCTGAATGAAAAGGTAATATTAGGTCCTTACATATGAAATTAGCGTTTAGTATGGGAGGAACATAAAGCCGATTTTTTTTTATTATAATATATTTATTTAATCAAAGTATGTACCATTGCTATCTATGCACTTTTGCCATCTCATAGGTAGTTCATCGATCCCTTTACTAAAAAAACCATTCGGACGGGAATCAATAAAATCTTTGAAGGCGGTTTGGACTGCCCCATCGGAGTGAATTTTTTCCTTTGCAAGAAGTTATCCAAATTTCGAAAAAAATGGTAATCTGTTGGGGCAAGGTCCGGAGAGTACGGTGGATGTCTTAGACATTCCAATTGAAGCTCCTCTAATTTGGTAGCCGTCTGTTGTGCAGTGTGTGGTCTAGCGTTATCATGAAGCAGCAGTGGCCTAGAGCGATTAACCAGCCTCGGTTGTTTAGCAGCTAGCTTTTCCATCATGGTTTGCAGTTGCTGACAATAGACATCTGCCGTAATCGTCTGGCCAAAGCTGTAGTGAACGACACCAGCACTAGTCCACCAAACGCTCACAAGTAACTTTTTTGGAGTCAATTTTCGCTTGGGGCATGGTTTGGCTGGTTCGGCAGGGTTCAGCCATTGCGATGAGCGCTTCCGATTATCGTACAGGATCCACTTTTCATCACAGGTAATGATTCGATTAAAATCCCTTCATTATTGTGCCGGTTGAGTAATGCAACGCAGCAGTCAACGCGCGTTTGTTGATTTGCTTCACTCAATTCGTGAGGTACCCACCTTTCAAGCTTTTTCACCTTACCAATTTGCTTCAAGTGGATTAAAACAGTTTTATCACTAACACCGCAGCCTGCAGCTAACTCGGATGTGGTTTGCGATGGATCCGCTTCCACAATAGCCTTCAATTCTTCATTATCAACTTTGGTCTCCGGCCGTCCACGGGGCTTGTTCTGCAGGTCGAAATTTCCAGAACGAAAACGTTGGAACCAAAAACGCACTGTGTTTTATTTTGCGGCACCGTCGCCATCCACATCATTAATCCTTCGAGCCGTTTCTGCAGCACTGGTGCCACGGTGGAACTCGTACTCGTAAATAACGCGATATTTGAAGTTTTTCATTTTGTAAACTGAGTGACGCAAAGAAAAAAACAATTGAGGAAAAAACAAATGAATTATAATTTTCAAAACACAAATACACGAGTAAATAGCTGTATAAATTTGGATTTGGAATTCCTAACCAAAGAGAAGTTATTTGAGATCAAATTTGCCAGTACGGCAAAACGCCAATTTCATATGTATAATATAATATATATCTAATATCACATATTGTTCCACACAAAATGGCGAACGGCAACGATTTAGCAGATTTGTAAATAGGGAAGTTGCACGATCCGACGCCTTGCCGCGGACACGCGAGTTTTGTGAGATTTTAATCAATAATTAATTAATTAAAAATTAAAAAATTAAAAAATTTGAAATATTTAGAAAATTTAAAAAATTACAAAATTTATATTACTACACTTTTTAACACATTTTACTAAATAGAAAGGAGATTTTAAATAAAAACGCAGGTTCAGACTATACAAATGCGGTGCACTGAACCGGCAGAGTGACGGACATTACGACCGTTAAAAGCACGAGAAAAGCGGAGATTTCACACTGCCTGGTCCATTTCACCTTCCTTTATTTATACCAAAAAACAAACATAACGGGATTTTAACGGTCAAAATGGGATTAGTCTTGGAGGGGAGATGCATCTTGAGATGGCGCAGTAGCGGAGAGTGATGGACCACTCGCATCCGCGCGGAAAAGAGTCGCAGGCGCGTGGAATACCGTGCCGCTGTAGTGCTTAGACGGTGAGTTTGGCCCGTCTATCTAAGATTTCTCTCGATCGGAGAGATGTACATATGTATAAATTAAATCAATTTGGGCGCTTGACACATCCGCATATGAATTTGATTATGACTAATGTGTCCGGATGTGTCAGCGACCGTAATTCGCCTCAAAAGGGCCGAATCTTTTCTCTCGATATATCTCCCTCAAAACCTATCCGATTGTTTATTTTTTAGTGAATCCTGACAGGAAATGACATGCCGAATCCAACGGTATACGACATGCCAGGTTTTGTGCATTTAAAAAAAAATTTATCTCGCGAATTTTTTCGCATTACGGCCCGGACGCCCTCCACGGGACGCCGGCGTGTGGTCCATAAACCCAGTTTCACCGTATTGGATGCCGCGTGAGGGGTACGCACGCTGTTACGGGCCCCCTTTCAGACGGCTACCTGCCAATCTATTGCGCAGTTAGTAAAAGAAATATAAAAAATGTATTTTTTAATGTTATTTTTAATCCGCGAGATCGTCGTCATCTTCCAAAAATGAGATGCGCGTCTCGCGGATTTTCTATATACACAATCCCTGTTATCTCCCGTCAGCATTCAGAATTAATAAGACCGCCAAAACCCAGTCAGTTTATTTTCCAAAAACACAAATTATAAAAATGTAAGAAATACTTAAATGTAACAAAAACATATAAATTATTCAAGATACAAAAAGTACTTAATCTAACAAAGAAATACAAATTCGCAAATGATTTGGGGCCCCAAAGAAAAAAAAAATTATTATTCACAAAATTATCATATGTAAACATTATCCTTTCAAGCTACAATTTACGCGCATCGATGACTCATTCCCTTAATGGGCTGGCTCGTCCGTCCCAATCTATGGTGGCCGCCGTCTTAATGAGCTTTCGGGCCGCACCTCTCCACCACCCATTAGGGATTATGAGTTCGTTCATAGTAATTAGTCATTGTCTTTGACACACAAATATACACATTTTTATTTATTGTTTTTCTGTTATTATCGCCGTCTACTGGGGGCCGCCTGTTGCGTTCCCATGCGTAACACATATTTACTGCAAATTCCATTCTTATTATGCCGGTAACAGTAAATATTCAAATTGATCGAAAATTTTATTCCAATTATAATTATTTCGTTGTTTGTCTTTCCGTCTGTCCGTTTGTCTGTCTATCTGTCCCCGTAACTTCGTGTAACGTCCGTAACTTATTTATTTATTTCGAAGAAAAAAAATTTTTTTTTTCCTATTTTTTTTCCGTTAATATTTTTTGTACATTTTTTTTTTCATTAAATACATACGTATTCCTTAGGAGTTGACATGTAAAAGTACCTACCGTCATTTTTGACGGGTTAAAGCTAGTTATATAACACGTGAGTTCAGGTGCCCTCGTCTAGGGACCTTATGCCATGACGAAGGAACTCCGAACCATCGCGTTCACCAGCTAGCTCAGGAGGCGGTCGTGGGAGACGTTTTACCTAATGGAAATCTGCTCTCTCCAAGGATGTGTCAAAGCGGGGATTCATAACAAAACGACATTTTACCAAGTCATGAGGTCAAGTTGTAATTTATTGGTAACTATGAAATAAATCTTAACATTGCATCAGAAATAAATAAAACTTAAAATTCTGCCATTTTGACAAAAGTTACCTACACTACTTGAATTGCAGGTAGATTATAACAAAAACTTAAAATTTGCATGAGAAAGAAATAAATTATAAATAAAACTTAATGGCATATGAACAGATTGAATTTCTGCCATCTTGACAAATTGCTTGAATTGCAGGTAGATTATAAATAAAAAACTTAAAAATTTGCATGAGAAAGAAATAAGTTATAAATAAAACTGAAAATGACATATGAAGGTAGGTTATGTGCAGATTGAATTTCTCCCATCTTGACAAAAGTTAAATTACTTGAATTTCAGGTAGATTATAATAAAAAATTAAGGTAGGTTAGGAGCTGTTAAGATTTCTACCATTTTTACAAGAGTTAAATTACTAGAATTTCGGGTATCTAGATTATAATAAAAAACTTAAATTGCATGAGAAAAACACCATGCCCGGCTAGCTCAAGAGTGAGCTAGCCCGCCATGAGATACTGTTTATATACAAAAATGCAATCATGCCCCCTGGAACAGCTCAGGTGACAACAAACAATCACAGGACGCCTCGGGTGGCCGCGACGATGGCGCCCCTATCGGCTACTCGCCAAACTACTCATTCTACTGGCCAGCAGAAGCCGTCCTGAACTTATATTTAAATTCGAAACAAATATATCATGTCCCCCGGGGTCTTAATTATGTCAGTATTACAATACTAGGCCCTGCCTGTAGTTTGACACAATTTGTTGGACAGGGCCAAAATAAGGTACCTAGTCATTCAATAAATAAGTCGGCCGCTGCAGCCTTTTTTTCATAAAAAAACTATTTTTCATAAAAAATAGTAAACAAGTATTTACATGATCCTTTGTATAACAGCCATAAAGTACATGACTCAGCGCGTCTTTTGATAATAGTGTCGATCATGTCGGACTGATATTAATGATGGTATTAGAGATTTAATCGGACCGCGAGAAGCAAATTTTTTATTAGGCTTCTCCTGCGCGCCCGGGCTTTAAAATATATTTATTAGATCGGTATTCACTCGATAAAACAAGTTTGAAGTCACTCCGCTCTAGCGGTTGCAATCTTCTATCATTTAAAATCAACAGGTTCCATTATACCTGAACTGGTTGACTAATTGGTTGTGGTCTCAGACCGCGTCAAGCGTTTACTAAAAAGACCCTTCTCGGGGCCGAGAACTTAGTCTTTTCTCATATTATATTATATTATATACTTTTAAATTGTAGGGAGACTATAGGTACAGAAATATTAGAAAATATTTCAAATTACTTTTACCATAAGAGGCCTCAGCGGCGAATAATTACGCCGAAACATGAAATATTTAATTAAATATTTTTGATGAAATAAAGAGAATGAATCACTTTCAGAGCGATTGCTCAGGGGATGCCTAGGGCGTCAGTGGACGCATTTATTTGACCGCCTTCCGAGGCGATGCCCGTACTTGTGTGGTATGGA
>JADDOH010010205.1:0-16742 GCA_016648135.1 Agrypnia vestita
AACTCAATTTTTAATAATTCCAAATCACAATTCCATTTACCACATTCTAAAGTTTTCAATTCATTTTCAAGATCCTTTATCTTTTTTTCATTCTCAGATTTTTCTTTACTCAAATGAGTGAGAGTGTCTGAAACTGTATGACACATTTAATAATTTTGTATTTGAATATAATTTCTAGAAAAAAACTTAATGTTAATACTCACGATCCCTTATTTCATTCATTTCCTGTTCGGACTGTTGTTCTTTTTTCAAAATATTAACAATACTCTGAGTGACTTCATTAATATCTGCCATTTTATTGATAATATATTGTTAAGTAATCCAAGCACAAAAATTAAATTAACTTTGAACTCCAATTTGCCACCTTAATCTGCTGACATTGTACTATGTATAGTGTCGCCATTGCCTTAGATGTAATTTTTGTCCAAAACATTAAGGCTACAAAACAATTTATTTTTCTAAGTACCTACTAAGTTCAAAATAGACTCATTCATTTCAAATACAGAATGTAACAATTGCGTTAAGACCAAATAAACCAATTGTATTCTCTTTATAAATCTATATGGATACAAATACATTTATACAGGGATCTAAGCTATTGACGATTCACAATTTCTTACCAAAAAAGTCAGTCTACTCACTCGGGCCTAAAGTAGTCAAAGGGCCGGTTGTTTAATCAGGAGTTATTATTATTAGTATATTAGATTTTGTATTGCATCGTAAGAAAAACGCCAGCAATTGAAACACTTTTCGTAAAAATCTTGCTTTTCGCTCAACTATTATTATGACTACATACTGTTCAAACTGACCCTAAGAGTATTTTAGGGAAGTTTTGAAGCTCGTGGAACATAATGTATATTGTCTGATGTTTATTTCTCAACCACAGATATGCTCCGGGAGCAGGTGAAGAACAAGAGAAGTGAATTAATTTAAATTATTTAATTGAAAATGAGTGAGTTAATTAATTGATAAACAAGTGAAAAACAAATACAGTAAGTAAAATAAGGAACAAAAAACTGCTGACGCATGGTGCAGGTCTACCAGATTCCATTCTATGGCTTACGGGTACCACAGTTAAGCGGTTACATGAATTTGGAAATTTCACAAAATCCATATTAATTTTATTTTTTATCTAATAGTACAACATGTCAAGAATATTTTCCCAAAGTTTCAAGTCAATCGGAGTAAAACTCTAGGAGAGCCTGTGAAAATTCCTCTCATTAGACTCGGCCGGCCTTTATATACCTTCACAGGTATTTAAAGGCAGCTGTTTATCTTTGTCTGTCTGTCTTTCTCGAGAGGTAAGAATACGTCTCAGGCAAGAGCAAAAGTATACCCAGGACATTGCAGCTGTAGCAGTATCTTTGCTTTATGGAGCTGGAATAAGGATTCTAGGTAAGTTTAAAAAAAATCTTTTCTGTTTTATTCCTTAGTTAATCATTTTTTTCTCAAAACTCATTTTTTGAAGTTGTTGGACACAATTTCTCAAAAACCAATACTCAATCTTATTGAAATTTTTGCACACTTCTTCTAGATAGGGTAGTCTAGTGATTGAACAAAGGTTTTTTTTCTTCTTTTATCAAAACTTATTTTACAAAGCAATTCTGTGTAGATTTTACCAAAAATTGTACTTTTTTTCGTACAAAACTGCCAAAAATTCTTTTTTTTTTAATTCATTTGTTCGATCACAAGCTATACTCACCTACTAATAGAAAAAATTTGGTTTTATGATTTCAGATAAAGCTATCATGAGTTATCCTGACCATCGCGAGGAAAAATAATTTTTTCAGTTATAACAATATTTTATAATAAATAAATAACACAAAGACAATTTAACATACAACCAAAATTTTTATTTATTTTGAAATGCAAACAATTACATTGTTTTAAAATACACTGTTTAAATCGCCACTTCGGCTTCGTTTATAGGAGTATAATAATTTATAATTCGTTGAACCCAATCTTCAATGACTTTATCAAATAAGTAAATAGGTATGTTGTGAATGCAACGTTCGACATTCAATTTTAAATAATCAAGTTTTCGTGGTTTGTTTGAATAAACCATTGATTTCAAAAGTAATCCAAAGTAGTTAAATCACAAATTCTTGAACAGAATAGCTGAATTTCTTGAAATTACTGATTCATTAAACTTTTCTTGCACTAAATCGATAGTGACATTAGCAGTATGACATGTGGCACCGTCTCTTTGGAACCACATGTTATTCAAATAAAATTCATCCAACTTTGTCCACAATTTTTTTTTTAAGAATTATTATTGCTCAGCGTTCACTAAAGCTGTGTCGTCATCCAGCATCCTTTTGAAAAATTTAAAAAACTTTCATTCAATTTCTCCAAATCAAAAAATTCCAATTTCTGAACACATTGCTTGAAGTGTTCATTATTTAATGTACATTTTATAAATATTTCAATACAAATATGCTGATTTTCGACGCATCCTTAACATTTACACGCATTGTTTAAACTTTTTTTAAACTTACTTTTTTTATTTATATGGTAAAATTTACATGTATTACTTTACTCAATTTTTTGTAAAAGCCCTTAATGGCATTAATAACTAATAAATAAATAAAAAGAATATGGTCAGATAATACCAAAAACTGATTTTCAAAACTACATTCACACGAAAAATTACCGTTTTGCTTATTGACAAAGCCATCAACAGTAACCATAAACGTACTTCACATGAAAAGTTATTTTTTTAGCAAAATTATGATCAATTTTAAGTTGATCTAGAGCCCAATCAACAAACTCACAATAGCTACGATGGCCAAGTGGTTTCCGTCCTCTTGTCAACTCAATCTTATAAGTGTGTAAACACAAATCATTTCGCAAAATAAACCAAATTGTCATTGTTGAATGGCCGGATTCTTGCAAACGACGAGGAATCGATAAATTTGTATCTTTTGTAACACTACTAGCTCTTGCAGCAGTAATATTTTCTTCACTTCTTGCACTTCAATGTCTTATTATTGGTTCGGTTTTATGAAGAGTAAAATCATTTTAAAATTTCGCAATGTTTCCCCAAATAGCACGCACAGTATGTTGATTATGCGGACCATAAGTTTAAAGAAGTTCATGTTGAGCATTCACAAACGAACACTTATTTTTCATAAATTTATTTGATAATTACCAAACAATGTGCAATTGGTGTAATTAACCATGATGGATTTACAAGGTATACTAAAACAAATTAATAAATAAAATCATAAAAAACTATGATTGCTATTTTCAGATTTTAAAATCACGTCATTCCTATTGAAAAACTCTTTATATGTAATATAATAATAAACACTAAATATGAAAATTATTTTATTAAAATTATTATCATATACAGAATAAAATTACCTACCAATAATAATTAATATGTATTACACAAGAGTAAAATTGTCAGTTCAGAATGACAAATGCGCTAAAAACACATTACATTTGGCATATGAAAACTTAAATAATAATCTATTTCGGTTTTGTTTCTTGATCTGTAACATATCGTATATAAATTGTATCTTCTGGTTTAGAATCCTCAGACTCTTCAGGATCTCCTATATTTGAACAAGCAATGGCCAATGCTGACCCATCATGGCAAAAACTGAGCGATGTTATGCAAGTATTATATCTGTGGAATTGGCATAATCTCTTCTTGTTGAATCCATCCCAAATATTTACATAACCATCAGAACCACCTGTTGCAAAGGTGTTATAGACAGAGTGGAAACTGATTGCATTCACAGGGTAAATTTTTTCAATACCTGCAAAATTAGAACATAAAACATTACTTATGTTTGGCAGATGTCATGGAAAAACTCCCATGATATAAATATGCATATACATATTGTATACCATAATTTACAACACTAACACAAAATACAAAATAAAACAGTGGATCCGAAACAAGGGAAGAGATAAAATAGGCACACTTAGGGCCTGTTGTTTGATCAGAAGGAAGAGTAATAGTTAAGAAAAAAGCATAGATTTTTGCATTCTCCACCAATCAAAACACCCGTTTTCGTAAAAATCTGTGCTTTTTGCTTAACTCTTACTCTAACTTCTGATCAAACAACAGGCCCTTAAACACACTATAACCCCATATACCTATGATTTATTTTTTATTATGTTACTTTAATCACTTTATTATGTTAATTTAATATACAATACTTCATCAAAGACAAATCGACTGCCTTAACGAACGAGGCAGTAACTCAAATAAATCGATTTTTCAGGGGGACACTTTTAAGTTTCGAATCGCATTTCTAATTCTTTTTTGAATCTTCTCAAATTTTTTTTGTGTGTGTAGGTAATAATTAAGAAAATCCTACTAGTAATTGAGATATTTTATTATAATTTACATTCCTACCTACTTCGTTATAACATGGAAGAAAAATGGTTAACTGATTTATTAGTTTTGTAAAATTCATATTTTTATCTGTTAAATATTGCATTTGAGATACTGCTGTCTTTGCTGTAAGGTAGGCAATCATGGCCTAAACCTAAAAATGGTACTAACTCAAATACCTAAAATATTGAGTTACTGCCTCGTTGGGGCAGTCGAAATAATTATTTTACTGTATATCCACATACTATCTTTTATTTATTTCATTTCGTTACTTATACGGGGTTATTTGTAAGACATTAATAACCTCGCAGGACTATACTCCTGCCTTGATTATGAGTCGAAAATGTTCAAGCTATTATGACCTAATACCAATAGTTATGGAGATATGCGACATCAAAGTTTTCATTTTTTTTTTTCAACATTTCTGACTTATTTTTTGTAAAACGTTGGACTATCATTACAGTAACTTATATTGAATATGAAAAATTCATTTCCTTTAATACCATTCAAATAAAATAATAAAAACCTTCAAATTCCAATTGGAAAACATTCCAAATGGATTGTTTTTCAGGGTTTTTATCATTTTATTCAACTTGTATTGAAACGAATGAATTTTTCGTAATCGATATTAAGTTACTGTAATGATAGTCCAACGTTTTACAAAAAATAAGAAATATTGAAAAAAAATGCAAAGTTTGATGTCGCATACCTCCATAACTATTGATGTTAGGTCATGATAGCTTGAACATTTTCGACTCATAATCACGGTAGGAATATAGTCCCGCGAGGTTATTAATGTTTTACAAATAACCCTGTATAAGGTTTGATTTTACTATGCCTGTCTCGCTAGAGAGCTCTGTGTTGAGACATGCACCTATTCTGTTACTCAGGGTGTGCAGTGGGAACATCGCAGCATGACTTTTACGTAACCAATTATTTGGAAAAAAAATCGGAAATACAACATATATTTCGTTATATTTCTATCACAATTATTAATATAGCATTCGTATTTTGATATATGTATAATAAAAATCTGTAGCATAAATATTTGATTTCTATTTCTTTTTCAAAAAATATACATTTACAAAAAAGTCATGCTTCAATGTTCCCACTGCACGCGCCTGTGACTAGCATTGTCTTCTTCTTCTTCTGCTTCATCTAGGACTGCGTCCTGTCATTGCTCGGAGCCTGTTCCTGGGATACAGATGTCCAGCTATCTCGCCATCTTTTATGCGGTCTTCCTGGGAGTCTGGTACCAGACGGCAGCTTGTTCGCTGCTATGCTCACTACTCTCTCAGTACAAGCTCTCTCCACATGATCTCTCCAGTAACGTCTTCTAGATCTTCCCCATCGGACAATATCCTCAACGTCACAGGTCCTTCGTATTTCGGAATTCCTCACTCGGTCTCGGATTGTCAGTCCCGCAATGGGTCGGAGAGTCTTCATCTCAGTTATTCTTAGGAGATTTTTTGTTCTGGTAGTGTCAGCCCTTGTCTCGATACCGTACGTCATGATTGGGCGGACACAGGTCTTTTATATCTTCACTTTGCTCTCCTTGAGCATATGTTCGTTTCTCCAGACAGCATTTCTCAAGCATCCAGCAATAGTTGCGGCTTTGTTTGCTTGCTCTCTTACTTCTTCGTAGAGGTCGTTACTGCTGGATATCTCGACACCCAAGTACTTGAAGCTCGTTACTTGCTCTATTATTTTATCGTCAATTGCAAGCTCGCATGGTATTGGCAGTTTCGATGTTACCATGCTCTTAGTCTTAGCTACGGAGATTTTCATGTTGAATCTTTGTGAAGATATATGGAATTTGTGCAGAAGTTTTTGAAGATCGTCTTCGGAGTTGGCTATTAATACCGCATCATCAGCATAGCATATTATATCTATCTGTTTGTCTCCCATGTTGTAGCCTAGATTCATTGTTTTGACATCTTCTATTAGCTTATCCATGATGATGTTGAATAAGAAGGGGCTCAAGCTATCTCCCTGTCTGATGCCTACTGCGGCTGGGATTTCTTTCGATAGGTCATTGTTTACTTTTATGCGCATTTTGTTGTTAGTATTCAAGTTATGAATAGCCTTGATGATGGGTAGTGGTACATCTTTTTCCGTTAGGATATCTATAACATCTTCTAGAAGCACTCTGTCAAAGGCTTTTGTGAGGTCAACAAAACACATATACGCCGGTTTATTATATTCAATGGATTTTTCCCTTATTGTTTATTATATTCAATGGATTATATATATACATACATTCAATGGACTAGCATTGTATGTATGTATATCTACATACCATTGTAAACTGTGCCTGTCTCAACCAGATATTTCTAGTGAGACAGGCACAGTCCGACCGAAATTTTATATTCAAATTAAATATAAATAAATATATAACATCCATATATGCACACACAGACTCATCCAACTCCTTGGTATATTGTAATTTACCAAAATAATTTGGGGCTAAATGTTTAAAATCTCTGTTCTAAATTATTTTAATTGTATGATTTGAAATTGATTTTAAATTAACAATTACGAATATAACACTACTTTTGATATTTTGACTAATTTATTTTTGAGTATCTCTTGATTTCTATTGTTTTGATTTTTTGGTTTGATTTCTATTCTTTTGAGTGTGAGTATATTTTGAGTATCGCACAACATGTTTTGGAAACCTCCATTTCCTTTCTCGGTTGAATTGAGACTGAAACACATGTGATTCTTAAAAATACACTAAAATAGTATCGGAAAAAAACAAAAATAGTATTTCATTCATAATTATTAAATTGGATTTCCACAAAGTACACACCACCATATTCAATTATTGATGATTAAGAAAGAAAAAAAGTGACCATTATTTAAAGACTTAATTTAAGGTAAAAAATTTCAACCACCTGATGTGTACGTAACGGGATTAACAAAGTATGAACAAACCTCCTTCCTTAATTCTATGGCACTTAAAGGCATATTTTTTCTTTTGAACTTCTGGATTGCTGTCGAGATATTCAACTGCGACCCGACCCTCTATTGAACTCAGAACATATCCTTGTTTATTAGGGAATACTCGGATGCAGCGGGTCTGGTATTTGAGTGAAGATTCTCTTCGCTGATTCGCTTGGGCCATATTGCGTACATCCCATACAAATATTTTACGCCCTGTTGTACCCACAACAAACTTCTCACCTATCACGCTCATTGTGTAAACCTGTAATAGAAGCATATTTAAGGGCCATGACTTTTATTCATCTTTAAGTTAATGCAAAGTTATTGATAAGAAAATATTTGTACACTTATATGTAATGCTGTGAAACTTCTTTGAAGGGATCCTCCATTTATTTATCTAAATAATTTTAAATTCTGAATATTCAAACTTGAAGCAAAACTGTTTGCATATTTTTGTTATTTTTAAATGCTCCCAACACTCCAAGAGCCCCAATTGCTGAAGTCGTTGCATCACAAAAATACCAAAGCTTAAGTAAATCACATATTTTTAAGACCTTACCGGGAATCGAACCCGGAACCCTCGTGAGAAACCAGTGTCATATCCACTGAGCTACAATGGCCACATATTCTGTACAAGCGCATATATTTATAAATATTTGTGCACATTTTCAAGAGTTTTATGGAATATGAGTACCAACAGCATGAATAAGTTATATTTACTTTGACTTACCCTTTCGTTTCCTTGATTATAAGTTCCCACGCACTGTGGCGATCTATTATCCCATAATTTGACTGATCCGTCCCAACTACCAGTAAGCACTGCATTAATCTCATTGGCAAATTCTACACATCGTATGGCATCTTTATGTTCACCCATTTTAGTTTCCATATTGCTGTTGAAGTCATACATTTTCAAAGTATTATCGAGACCTCCACTGTAGGAATGCACGGCATCCTGAAAATTGTGTAAACACATTTATTTAATTGCACATTTGCAAATCATTTCATCAAGTATGACTAAATGAAAAACAATTGTGTTTTGTAGTTTATTATAAAATGGATAGTATAAAAATGTATTACAAACAGCGAACGTAAATTGAAGTAACGACAGTGACAGACAGAAGCCAAGGCCTGTACAGTTTGTAGTGGCAAATGTGATGATAATTAAATAGATTAATTTAAGATTGCTTTATTAACTTATTTTAGGATATAATAAAAATTAACTAACTCTGAAGCAGACGTCCAACACGGGCAGATCATGTGTGTACTTATGTCTTTCTACATTTGTAGAGATGTCGTAAAGTCTCACGCTGCAGTCCCACGAGGAAACCAAAAGAAATTGGTTTGATTTCGGCGCAAACTTCACTGACGAAATGGCATCTTCGGGGGTGCTCTTCAGCTTGAATTCAGTACGAGACTCAGAAATAGTCATGTTGATGTTAAGATTTTATTTTAATGATTCCAAAAAATATATACTTCGAAACTTATGAAAACGTTTCTTAAAAATGTTGTAATTCTTAAAAAATGTAAAGGTAGACTATTTAATTAATTCGAAACTTTTAAATTAGTAAATAAGTTTCCGTCGAAGTAGTGGCAATAAAGCGACGCCAACCGCGGTCAGCCTGCAACAGAATTAGAGAATATTGCACAGAATAAAGACATAAGCCTACAACAAACGTACAATGCGCACAAACGCATAGAAAAGTGTACAAATGTCAAGTCGAGTAGTTGAGTCTATGGCTTCTTTTCTATGGTTAAAGCTACAGATACACATGCTTATGGCGTCTGATACACATGCTTATTTAGTGGCACGTGAGCATGCGCAGTATCGACGTTGACAGTGGCATGCCTATTAGTGGCATGTGTGTACGCACATAACATGCCACTGTCATTCACCATAGAGAAGGGGTATCTTTGGAGCATGTGTGAACAGACATGCTTATTTATGAGCATGCTTACGTCATTCGCGGGCTTCGCGGCTAGTATTATCGATGCGATCTTGTCAGTCCGCGACAGATGAAACAAATATGGCGCGTTGGGGAGATGATAAAACATTACTTTTCGTGACTTATTATAGGAATCACGAATGTCTGTGGAATACTCGGTCACCGTTGTGTAAAAATAATATAGTGAGAAATAATTTTTACGAAACTTTATTAATAGGCATGAATGATTCAAATCTTACAATAAAAATTATATAAACTAAAATCAAAAATGTGCGGATGGAAACTGGGGAACTTTTTTGATTTATTGGTTCACTTGAATTTTCTATTTCAGTTTGCAAAGTTTCCATTTTGAACAAGTGAGTCTCTATTCTACGACAAGAGCATGCCACTAATAAGCATGTGTGTTTGATTGTTAGCTTTGGGCATGCTTATTTATGAGCATGCAACTTGTTGAGGGCCAAAAAAACATAGCGTGGATTATATTCTCTATTCTATGGTAATGGATCGCTTTGACACTGAATTTTTTATTGATGAAGTTGATATCACTCTTGATATCAAATTTCCTCTGAAGACGAGTGCCCTCCACTTACGGGCACCGTCTATTCTTCGGTGCAGTCGTGGCTCTATGACTTACCGGTATCATACATAATTTAGTCACAGAGGAAGGAATGGCAGGAGGTGTAAATTAGGCGCGGTATTCGAGGTCCACACAGTTTAATATACACACAGTCAAAGGCAAGGCATTATAGTATTTACAGAAAATTCAATTATTATAATAGGCGAAAGAAAATATACAAACAACACATACAATTTCTAAAAAAAAATTTTTTTTTTTTTTGAAGAGAAGTTAAAATTTAAACACAATCCACAATTATATGTATATGAAAGAAAAGGAACAGAAAATTACGCAATCTGCTTCCCTGAGGAGGATTACTTGGAGAAAAGTTAAGTTAGTTTAAAATTCGAAATTATCTAAATAATATTTAAAAAAAACAACATAGAAATGTACAATCTACTTACTCGTAGGATATTTTTGAGAAAAAATCACATTAATTAAATTCAAACTATCTAATTAACTTTATGGATAAAAGGAAAAGCAAACACAAAATTTATATTCTACTTATGAACTAACTTATACGAAAACAATCACTATTAAAATAAATGTCTCTGCAAAAATCTCGATTGTTGTATACATAAAAAGTGTACTTAAGGCGTTGGGCGTTCTCCACTCCCGATTTCACTTCAGCTTCACCTCTCGACTCCCGATCTCGGTTCGACTGTGACCTCACTTTTCCTGCTTCACGTCCGTAACTACAACCCGTACTTCGGATCTCCTCTCGATTCGCAACTGATTCACTTCCACGAAGTTAAGTTATATTACGAATTTAATACAAAAAAATAATCCTGATTTTACACAGTATATTTATATGATATCTTGTATTTATTTTATTAATTTATAGGTTTCTTACTTTCCATTGACTTTGTTTCCTTTTTTTGTGTGTGTTAAATGATACATCAAGTCTGCGTGTACCTATTGTCGTTGCGTAATTAATTGCTTTTTGGGATCGCGGCGTCGTAATTACTCTCGCTCTCGCTTTCAATGTTAAATTTACCTATACATCATACATAATATATTATCGATACATAATATATAATACCGGGGCATAAAAGCGTTCGTTGAATTATTAAATTATTATTAATTATATAACCGACACCTCTCCTCCCGATTAGTGATAAATAATCTGAGAATTTAGCAAAAGATTTCAAACGCCTAGGCATAATCTTTTCTCTGTTCCCGCCAGCTGCTTGTTAACAGATGGGATTTTCTCCCCCATTCCCTTGGGACGATTTATTCGGAAATATTATTATATCGCCGGTTCCAGAAAAAAACCTTTGTAAACCTGATAATTTTAAAATATTTTTCTGTGTCGGCAACCGTTTTATTGCCCCGGCCGTCCGGGCCCATTCCTATTGTTAAAAGCGGTGCCGACAAGCTCTGCTGGTCATAAAACTACGTTAATCCTATTATTCCTTGCACGTATCAACAAAATATTATCTCTGAAAACCCAATTTTAATTTATTTTAAAGTCAGTTCCCCGACTTATTTATTTGTATTACGGTGGCCGGGCAAATCCTGTCTAGTGAAGCGACCATCTGTTAAAGGTATTATTGGAATGTGGATCCGTGTCACGTTCGCCGTCGATTCTATGGGAATTAATCCTCCACGGTAGTGATAACTATATCAAAGTGGAGAAAAGACCTGTAATATGGGATCATCAGTGTGAGGATTACTCAAATATGCCAAGAACCAAGCTTGGCAGGAGTTGGTGGAGGTATTTGGAAATGGTGGAAAAAAAGAGTATTTTAGAGAAGTAGGTATTTATTCACCAAAAATTAACTGACAATGATATTTATGTGTCTTGCCATGGAACACGGCCGTCGTTAACAAAGTAATGAGCGAATATATCTCTGACATTCAAAGATGGAGAACGGCACCAGAACTGTCAAACTGACGTTTATTTTCGCGCGTACCAAATCGCTTATTAAGCGCGGCTGTGTGAACAGATGACACAAGTCGCGTGTTTTGAACGCGATTCTGAAACTGAACGGTTCCCGCTGTGTCTGAGCAAGCGCTAATAATACTAGCCGCGAAGCCCGCGAATGACATGAGCATGCTCATAATAAGCAAGCCTGTTCACACATGCTCTAAAGATACCCCGTCTCATGGTGAATGACATTAGCCGCGAAGCCCGCGAATGACATAAGCAAGCCTGTTCACATATGGTCTAACGATACCCCGTCTCATGTTGAATGACATTAGCATGCACATAAACACAGAATAAAGGTACAGATACACATGTTTCTTTAGTGGCATGCTAATGAGCATGCCACTAATAAGCATGCCCTAACAACTGTACACACTTGCTCATTACTGGCATGCTTATTAGTGGCATGCTCATAAATAAGTATGCCCAAAGCTAACAATCAAACACACATGCTTATTAGTGACATGCTCTTGTCATAGAATAGAAACGCTCTTGCTCAAAATGGAAACTTTGCAAACTGAAATAGAAAATTCAAGTGAACCAATAAATCAAAAAATTCCCGAGTTTCTATCCGCACATTTTTGATTTTAGTTTATATAATTTTTATTGTAAGATTAGAATCATTCATGCCTATTAATAAAGTTTCGTAAACATTATTTCTCACTATATTATTTTTACACAACGGTGACCGAGTATTCCACAGATATTCGTGATTCCTATAATAAGTCACGAAAAGTAATGTTTTATGCGCGCCATACTTGCCAACGCGCCATATTTGTTTCATCTGTCGCGGACTGAGAAGATCGCATTGATAATACTAGCCGCGAAGCCCGCGAATAACATAAGCATACTCATAATAAGCAAGTCTGTTCACACATGCTCCAAAGATACCCCTTCTCTATGGTGAATGACAGTGGCATGCTCATTTCTAGCAATGTGCGTACACATGCCACTAATAAGCAAGGCCTAAAGAAGGTCGATACTGCGCATGCTCACGTGCCACTAAATAAGCATGTGTATCTGTAGCTTAAAGAAGATAGTGGCATGCTCAAAAATCAACCGCGGGTTGATTTATGAGCAGGGGGTGGGCACTCGTACCGACAAAGTAGTGGTACTCTCCAGGTGGCGCCACAGAATAGCCGTGAAGTCATACGCAGCACATGCCTAACTGCAGCCATCTAACACATGTAAAATTTAATAATGCTATGTTGGACAATAATATCCGGTTCCTTTTTTCGTCACTAACCATCATCACAGAATAGAGCAGGGCCTGCGCATAAAGATTTTAGTCGAGCTTCGCTCACCCAAAGAATAGAGAGCGCTCACCTCCGCCAGGTGTATCAGATGGTCGGTATTGTCGGGATCTGTGTCTGTAACTTTTTGCGTACACTTTTTTGGCAACACAACTAAGGACTGATTGTTTAAAGTTTTCAAGATCAAAGTAAGCGTAGAGTTTAAACTCGAATTTTTAGTACTTTTTCCAAAAACGGGTTGTTTCAACTCGGATTAAGCGAAATCTGTCAGAGAATTCTGAGCGGAAATTTGAGATTAAACTCTCGGTCGGAGACGCGCATGCGTATTGCGCGATGTAATTGGCATCCATCAATATTTTTTTTTTTTTTTAATTTTCGATATTTTACGTACAAAGTGTCGAAATGTACAATATTATGTAGCGTGACACAGGCTTTTCTGACGATCGACTGATCCCACAGTATATCCTTAACAGGAGAAGTAATTTACTTAGACTTCGAACAATACTTTTTTGTCGGAAGAAATTTTTTTTTTCCGCAACTCTAAATGAATTTTACCGCAGGTCATTGTCGACAATATTTTTTTTTAAGGTTTCTATTTCACTCGGGTTTTGATAATTTTACATTTATATCGATGAAAGGTGCGTAGGTGATGTATCTGGAACACTGTTTCTTGGACTGCGGATAGGGTCAGCATAACCAGAGCAATGGCTCCTCAGACCACATTTTAATCAGTCGAAGAGCACTATAAAAATCAGAAATATATTTGTTGTTCCTGACGGGATCAATCAAAAATAGGGGGTGATTCCACCGTCCTACGGTCAGGTCAACCTGATGGAACCGATATCGCAGATCTTAGAGCGGTCCAAAGGTTGAAGCAGGAGTCGAGTAGGAGAGAAGTAAAAGTCGCAAGTAGATCTGGAGGTGAACACAGGTAGAGCAGAACTGGCTTCTGAATTCCTGTGTCACGTTATTTATTTATTATTCTTTTTCAGGGCCCGCACGCCCAGTCGCATTTCCAACAACCAGTCAAGAAGCCAGCATTTCGGGAACCGACGACGCCGACCTCTGTCTGACGGCGGGATCACTACTCATTATCTGAGTCGCAGCTCTATGAGCAGAGGTCCCGCATTCAAAATTTTAATTTAATATGTATCACAACATTTTCCTATAGTTTTTTCATACTATTTCTTCAAACATGTATATACTTATTTTATTTCATTAAAATATGTCCCTCAGGACCACCCTTGAGTAAATAACCAGTAAAAAGTAGGCCAGGCTCGCCAAGCTTGGTTCAATAATTTCGTATATTTTGTCTCTCTGGCGAGCCTGGCTATAAAAATTCATAATATTTTATACGCAAAATAATGTAAAACCATAAAGTGATTACAAAAAGTTATTTTTTAAAACATAACATCAAAAAATTACAAAAAAATAACATCGGTTATTTTCGATGAAAAGTGCGTCGAGCGCGCTAGGCATACCCAAAGGGTTTTATTTATTCGGGCCCATCTGCGCATTCACGCTCACAATTCCTGTGATTTGAGTACAACTTCATTTCTACGTACATTTCGTACATAAAAAATTAAATTCACTTTTTCTTATATCAAAAATGTTCATCAGAGTCAACCTATGCAGGTTGGTCAAAAAATGCCCTTTTCAGGGCCACCGGTTTTTCTTGTCCGACACATTTGTCATTAAGTCCAAACAAAATATAAAGTTACGGCAAACGGTACTAGGTACCAAATTTGGTAATTGCTATATTGTAGGAGACCGGGATGTGTCCTAAACCCATATGTAGAGCAATTTTTAATACTACAACGGGCGTGAAGGCCCAATTAATTGCGGTCCGGCAAAAACACTTAGATTTTAAAGAAATCAGAAAGATGTATTGCGACCTCGCCGGGAATCGAACCCGGAATTTTCAGTATGCAGAGCCAGCGACATGGCCACTGGACTACAAACTTCGATGTTATTTACCAATGGTGTCGCATGATTTGGTCATGAGGAACTGATGAGCAAGGAAAGGATGGCAAGAAAAATTGTTTGTCGAAGGCTGCGGAAACAGAGGGCGTACGCGGAATAATAGTAATAAAACAATATATTCGGTGTATGAAACTCTTTTATTGTATTTTATATACCTATTACCTATATTATATACATGCCTGGTAGCATACACTCGTACAAAATATATACTCCCCGACGACCAATTTGATTTCAGAACAAGGCACAGTACGATACAGCAATTGGTCAGCGTGATCGAGCAGGTGTCAACGGGCTTCAATTGGAAGAAAAGTACCTCTATGGCACTTCTTGACCTCGCGAAGGCCTTTGACACCATCTGGATTGATGGGCTGATTCATAAAATGATCTCGATTGGCGTGCCGCGGTACCTAATCAATATCATCCAGTCTTATCTTTCAGGCAGGAAATTTACAGTTTCGGTGAGAGGCGAGATTTCTTCAATTCGACAAATACCCATGAGCGTGCCTCAAGGCAGCCTGCCTGCTGGGACCACACTTACTTAACATTTTTACTCACGACATTCCTTCTTTGAAGAACTGCTCGCGAGCCATCTTCGCAGACGACACAGCACTACTATCGACATTACGAAGTCCCGACCTGGCCTCCAGACGACTCCAGGGTGCCCTAACCCAAAAGGTGGCGTACCACCGCCAATGGAAACTCAAGCTAAACGAGGATAAGACGGAGACCATACTCTTCTCACACTGCTCCAGACCACCACCACGAGTAAAAATACTCATCAACGAAAGCGAAATCGAGTGGTCAAAAGAGGTTAAATACTTCGGACTGACGCTCGATTCACATCTCACCTGGAACCCACACATACAAAACACCCGGCATAAGGCGAACCGAGCCATCGTGCTATATTTAACAGAACCGGTGCACTCTCAATCAAAAACAAAACTATGCTATACAACTCTATGATACTACCAACAACCACATACGCGGCACCAGCAATATTCAAGACACAAAATACAAAAAACAAAAAAAGTCATACAAAACAAATCACTTAAAATCATATACAACACCTCTCCCAGAACAAACATTAAAAAAATGCACCATCATCACAAGGTGAACACAATCAAACAATGCTTTCACAAACTGTCAGCAAACTTCCACAAATTATGCACCTTTCCACTACAAGAAAATCCTCTCATCCGTAATCTCAGTTCATATGAACACAATATTAGTCTTCTGCCTTTCAGATACAAGTACAGATTGCCCCGTCACTACTTCATGAAGCAGCAAAATGCGCTCGATCCCTCGGACTGAGTGCAACAAGGCAGACAGCGTCGACTCGTACACCCAAATTATGATCTGTATATAAATATTATTTAAGTTGTAGTTGTGTATTTTACTATAGCTAATTTTAATATTATAATAAGACGGCACTGTACACAAAGTTTCGCGCCTAATTAATTAGAAATTTTTAAATATCACGTAAAATGTTTAGTGGGTTTTTTCTTAAATTTTTTTTACCCTTTCGAATTCATGTAAAATTATAAAACATACGAAGTTTATTACAATAAGTAGTTTTGCAAAAGTGTCAAAGTTATAGAACTGACGCACTTGCAGAAGTAGATTAGGCGGCAGAAGAGAATTGTTATTGCGAGGCACTTTATTTAAATATCTTTGTACGATTGAGAATGGAATTAACAAATTAGGAAGTGAATGCATT
>JADDOH010010206.1:0-10275 GCA_016648135.1 Agrypnia vestita
AGCATTTTTCCAACTCCGGGATAGCGGGATTCGAATGTACCTTGTGCCTAACGCTCTTCGACATATTTTAGTTGGTACCTACTATTGTTTGAATATAGTGCATGGGTAGGGTTATAATCTCGGAGCATTTTTCCAACTCTGGGAAAGCGGGATTAGAATGTACCTTGTGCCTGACGCTCTTCGACATATTTTAGTTGGTACCTACTATTGTTTGAATATAGTGCATGGGTAGGGTTATAATCTCGGAGCATTTTTCCAACTCCGGGATAGCGGGATTCGAATGTACCTTGTGCCTGACGCTCTTCGACATATTTTAGTTGGTACCTACTATTGTTTGAATATAGTGCATGGGTAGGGTTATAATCTCGGAGCATTTTTCCAACTCTGGGAAAGCGGGATTAGAATGTACCTTGTGCCTGACGCTCTTCGACATATTTTAGTTGGTACCTACTATTGTTTGAATATAGTGCATGGGTAGGGTTATAATCTCGGAGCATTTTTCCAACTCCGGGATAGCGGGATTCGAATGTACCTTGTGCCTGACGCTCTTCGACATATTTTAGTTGGTACCTTCTATTGTTTGAATATAGTGCATGGGTAGGGTTATAATCTCGGAGCATTTTTCCAACTCTGGGAAAGCGGGATTAGAATGTACCTTGTGCCTGACGCTCTTCGACATATTTTTTCCATGATCCTAGTGTAAACTTTTCCCGGTTGACTGAGAAGTGTAATTCCTCGATAGTTGGAGCATAGCTTCTGGTCCCTTTTTTAAATATTGAGACCTGAGGCCTTGATTGCCCATAGTTAGCATTTCGGGTCGAAACTCATCTAGTCCGCTGCTTTTCCGCTTTTAAGTTATTTAATTGCTAGTTTTACTTCTTCCAACGATTTCACCCTCTTCGTCCATTTCTTTGCTATTGAGCTCTTCCTGGGTCCTTGTCTGGGAGGCGTTCAACTTTTTTCTATCAATCCTAAAAATCCCGGGATTGAAAAACCCCAAAAAAATATTTTGTCGTAAAAACTATGTTCTAAATTCTGTATATAATAATCTTTTCGTGATCAGTACGTAAAAATCCAAAAATAAATAAAATAAAGATGGGTATTTTACTAGAACGAAAAACAATTAATTTATTAACCAACCTATATAATCACTTTATTTCCTATTACCTGTATATTACCTATTGTTGCGAATCTATACTAGTAATGTAACGAATGTCATTTTTTGAGCATTCGCGAATGCGAATATCTGCTACCGACATTCGCGAATGCGAATGCGAATACAAATATTGAGTTTTTTTTAATTTGGCGCCAATTATGTATTGGTGCGTATTAAGTGCGTTCCGTTTGCATCTTGTTCCGAGAATTTCCGAGTTAATCTAATAGAAGCATAAAGAATAATTTTGTTTTTGTTTGTTTAAAGTGTTTTCTTATAAAACATAAATTATTTATAGTTTATAATTGAAGTACATAGTTTTTGTTTGATTTTTGTTTGTAGTTTCGTTCAAGATGATTTTCTAACATTAAAAACTTATGTAAAGACCTAATAAAAGTTTCAGAGAGGAATTTGTTTTTGTTTTTTTACATTGCATTATTATATTTTTTGTTTTTTAAGCTAATGGGAAGTTAATTGTTATTTAGTAGTGATCTGGAATCTTAAGCTTTATTACCCAATGAGAAGTAGATGGTAAATAAATAATACCAAATGATAAAGTAAATTGAGGACTGATAATATGATTACGAGGTAAAGTTACTTTTTCTTATTCGCGAATGCGAATATTCGTTACATCACTAATCTGTACATAATAAAGTGTAAAATGTAAACCGATTAGTACCATTTGTTATGAATTTGAATTTTTTATAACTGTGTACAAACTATGGTACTAGCGTTGTCTAGTTGAGTTAACCGCACTGTAAAAAATAATAAAAATTAACATATTATGTTGGCATGTGTAATTGTTGGATATAATTACTGTTTGTTATTGCATCCACTTAGTACAAGTGTAATCGTTGTTTCCCACGAGAACCAAACCGCATAATTCAGCGTAAAAATGTCAGCTTCGGCGAGTTGTCAGGAAGTTTCCAAAAGCATCCAAATGACCGCCGCGCGATACGAGCGGAGAACACGCGCGTGCGGTGCGGATCTGATGGAGGAGGCGGTGCTCGGGGACAGCGCGCCGCAGCCGAGGCGACTTCCTGTCTTTATATCTCTGTTTTTGGTCAAACTACCACACCTACACATTTATTTCTGAAACAAAATATAAGTTTATTTCGCACCAGCATTACACTAATCTATTATTATAAAATTCCACGTACACGAAGTCGGGAATACACCAGCCGTGGTTGTCTTCCTACAATCGGCCGTATTCTTAAAATAGCTATTTTGTGATCTTAACATCGTCTTAACATCTCAACATCTGATTGTCGAAAATATATTTTTTTTTTTACAAAAAAATACAATAACATTTATTATATAATTGTGTTATACATAGTACCTCTCCATTTAAGAGCATTCATTGCTCTTGTGCTCGGACGAGGTACTTTGCATTTTACATATAATTATTTTACATTATATTATATATGTGGGAGTGGAATGTTTTGATTTCATGAGTAATGGTTTCTAGTTGTATTTATTGAGATGTTCTCTTAATTTGTTTTTCAGTTGTGTTGTATTTTGTATATTTTTTATTTCGATTGAAAGATTGTTAAAAAATGTTATGCCTGAGTATATGAAATTTTATTGATATTTTTTTGTTATTGAATTTTTGGATTTTAAAGTTGTCTTGTAATCTTGGTGATGTGTTTTTTTTAATTTGGTATGTTCATTTTCTTTGATGAGTTGCATAATTGATATTTTTGTATATAGTTTCTACCTTTGGGACTGGAAATATTTTAAATAGTGTTTGGTCGGGAATGTTGAGTATGAAGTATAAAGTTTTTAAGTATGACTTTAATAATTGCTCTCTGAATTACTTTAATTCGATTTATTATATTATGATAAGTTCCACCCCACCCTATAATTCCATATTAGAGTACTGAGTGGAGTATACCCTTTTTAAATTGTCTATGCTTAAAATGTTTCGTAGTCTTATGAAAATATATATACATCTTCTTATTCTTTTCGTCAACTTGTTGATATGGCTATGCCATTTAAGTTGGTCTATAATTACTCCAGGATTTTTTTATTTTTATTTTTTTAATTTTTTTTTTTATTAATTTTTTTTTTTACATCTCAGACCCACAAAACATCACATTGATTTTTGTCTGTAGGTGCATCAATATATATATATATATATAATATATTATATCTATATAATATATATTATATATATTATTAAATAAATTGTATTTACCAGAAATACATTCATATTAATTAATTACAATAGATTTTATAAACTCAAATACAAATCAACAATACAATACAACAATACAAGAAACAATACAAATATTACCAAAATCAATATAAGTCTCTTTTATTTAGTAACATATTCATTAATTCTGTATTTTACCCTTTTTTATTAATTTCCATTTTGACACGACATGGGATTTTATTTAATATTTTTGGTGTGACATATTTTAATGTTCTTTGTCCATATTTATTTATGACCTTCGGTATTCGTAGTCCTTCTTTAACCGTAAATCTGGTACTATGTTTATGAATCAGTCTATGCTTATATGTCCCATCTTCATGATATCGTGTAATTAGTTTGTACCACAAGATAGCCTTAATTGGCATAGAGCCTTGTTTCTTGAAGAGTTCCTGTATATCTTTAGTAGCACTTTCTTTATTTATTAATTTTATTGCCGAATTTTGAATATTGTGGATTTTTCTAATATTAGTTTTGCAAGTTAGACCCCAGCTAGTTATTCCATACCTTATTACCGATTCCGCTAAATATTGATATATAGTTTTCATAGTCTGTATCGGAACATAGTATTTAATCTTGCGCATACATCCCAATACAGTTCTCAACCTCTTACATACCTTATTTACCTGAATATCCCATTTGAAAAATGTATCTATGGTAATACCAAGATATACGTATTCATTAACTAATTCAATTTTTTTCACAATTACACGATGCATTAAGGCGCCATAGTACATGATTCACGTTTTTGCAGTGTAAAAACTCAAATTAGTGTAAAGTTTTCGAATCTTGTTGCCAAAATTACAGCTAAACATGTATTAAATTAATTTTATAATGAAAGATCCATTCATTCTTAAAGTATTTATTTAAAAAAATTCAGCAAAATACTTTGTTATTATCATAAATACTATATAATCACGAAGCCCTATTTAATCTTTCTAGCAATAGAGTTATCTTTGGTACACTTTTTCTCGAAATATTTCCACATAAAGACCATATATTTTTTTTATAAATTGAATAAAAATAGTTTCATCAGAAAGTTTGGGGGGAAACATATTATTATTTTTGGGTAGGTTGTTAAATACAACGTTTTCAAAAAGATAAAAATTCACGTTCCGTCTCCTATTTTGCAACATCCAAAAAACCATAAAATGATTATATTTTTTGATTAAATTTTATATGGGTATTAAGATAATTCTATTGTCATTAATGAAAAAATATTCAAAAAAATATACCTCATGCTCAAAAAATTGAAATAATTCAGTAACAGATCCCGTTAAAAGTGAACAAATTATCTCTTTAGACGTCCACCGGACACCGGTGCCTGTGCGTGGAAAGTGTTGACTCCCGAGGTTTTATCAAAATTATTTATAAAATGCCTCGTAAGCATTATGAGAATGTCAGAAAACGAAAGTTACCATGTAGAGGAATTAGTTTAAGAAGTAGTTTGCCCCAAGAACACAGGTAAATCATTTTATAACACATTTCAAATATCGAGGTGACAGTATTCAAACAATATTTTTAGGTTAGAATACAAAAATTCTGTCAAAATTCACTGTTTTTATCGAATGAATTGAACGTTTTTTTTCATTGTACTTTTATATTTTATTAAAACAATATCATATATACACTTTGGCCTGTATACATGTAAAATTTTGGCAATTTTCAATACTTCATTAATGATATTTTTAAAAAACTAAAAACTGTATTTCGCCTTACGTTGACGAAGTAGGGATGAGAAATTTCTTAAATCGACATTTGTACTGTATGATTTTAGCTTTGATTGTTAAGGATTTAGTTATTTTTTAATTATATTTACATTATTGTATTTTATTTACATATATTATTTACATTATTACATCCATATATTTACAATATTGTATTTATAATTTTTAATAGGAGTCCACCCGAACCTCCTATCAAAAAAATAATGCACGAAACTTTGATTAGTATTGATGAGACGGATAATAAATTACAGGTAATTTTAAAAATATCTTCCGCTAATTTTTAAGGAATAATACTAAAAGCCCATCTCTGTCATATTACGCTGGGTACCTGGGCATTTTATTACCTTAGTAGAACAATTAAACTTTTCAAAACATTAGGAAAACAACGAGATTAAGTGCGTTTAATGTTATTAATTTTTTTTTTATAAATTTCGCCACCTCTTTTGACGCTTTATAACAACTTGCCTGACCATCATGCCTTATAAAATTTCCTCTGCATTTCTCACTACACACATTAAATTATTTTTTTAATATTAAATACTAATAAATATTTTTTTAGAAAACAAATGAACCTATAGAAATAATAGGAAGACGAATAATTGATTTCCAACACGTTTTTGAGGAACTGAAGAAAATTGGTTCTCATTGTGATCAATATGGATGCACGCTTTGAAACATTTATATATACAATGAAATTAGGAAAGGATTTAAATCTACGTATAAAATGCAATGTAACATGTGCAATTTAAAAATCAGCTTGTCTTCGCACATTGAGTGTAATTTAGATATTAACCATGCAGCCGTATCTGGAGCTATGAGCATTGGTATAGGTTTTGCAAATTTCCAGCAATTAACTGAGACCATGGAAATACAAGCTATGACCTGTAAATGTTTTTATGTTTTATTATCCGTGAATTTTTTCCTATTGTAACGATCCGAATTTTGATCTCTTCGTTATGATACGTTAATATTTTCGGTTGCTATGTTTTTATATCCGTTTTTTACGAATCGTCTATGTTTATTATCCGTGATTATTATCATTTCTAACGATCTGATATATGATCCATTCGTTATTGTAGGTTAATATTTTCCGTTGATTTTCTGTTATTAAAGTAACTTATATAAATTATTAAAAATACATTTGCTTCAGAAATACAAGTAAAAAAAATGTTTAATCATTTTGCATCATCACCTTGCAGAAATCATTTATCATTTTATCATTTTATTTGACTTGTATTAATGCGAATGAATTTTAAATATTCGACATAAGTTACTTTCACGAAAGTCTTACGTCTTACAAAAGATGATTCAGACTTTTTTTATTTCTATATCTTCTTTATACTTAATTATGTTTTCACGTGTGTAAGACTAGTAATTAATAACGACCCTTGCGTGACCGCGCAACATGACCCGAGGGCTGATTGCTTGCCATACTCTAAATATCTAATGTTTTCATTCCAGCAAGTTACGAATGGATAACGAAATTATTATATTTAGATATTTAAATTTTTCAATTGTTATTTAAGTTACTGATGTAGAATATTAAAAATACATTCGCTTCAATACAAGTAAAAAAAATGTTTAATCATTTTGCACTACCACCCTTCAGAAATTTGAAAAATATATAATACTTTTTATAAAGTTAATCTGTGCTATTCTGAAAATAGCAATATTGGGATGTCAGATCTTTATCCCAATCTTGACAGGTATGTATAAAATTTTATTGCCACTAATTTCGATGTTTTAAGTTTGGCATGTTTGAAATTAATGAATTCAATCAATCAGAAAGCCTTAAAACGTAAACAAATGTTAATGTATTCACAATTAAAAATAATGAGCTTTCTAATTGATTGAATTCATTAATTTCAAACCGGTCAAACATAAAACGTCAAAAAAACGGCATCACAATGTATACAATAACTGTCAAGATACAGAAATGGCAATTTTGCTTAGTTCAGAATATGGATGATTATAATTTTATTTGACTTTTATTAATGCGAATTACTTTTAAATATTCGATATAAGTTACTTTCATGAAAGTCTTACGTTTTGAAAAGATAATTCAGATTTTTTTTATTTCTATATTCTCTTTATACTTAACCATATTTTCACGGGTGTACGGACTATATAGTAATTAATAACAACTCTTGTGTGACCGCGCAATAAGTGTTGAGCGCTGATTGCTTGTCACATTCTAAATATCTAAAGTCGTCTTTCCAGTAAGTTACGGACAGACAAAGAAATTATTATTATTATTTTGGCTTTATTCTACTTTTTAAGTATAACTTAATTATGCGCATACAAAAGTACACGCATAATTTTTAAAAATGGTTTATATTTGAATTATTTAACATTGATATTAAACAAAATGTTATAAAACAATAAAAAATATAGTTTAAATTCACACAATAACATGTTACATGTAATGGAGATCTTAAAAAAATGTTTTTCTTAAAAATCAGAAAAATAGCATAAAAAAGCAAATTTTGAGTGAAATTTCAGAAAGATACAATATCCATTGAATTACGGCCGGCTTTGTGACATCTCTAATATAAGGGTCGAATAATTATCGTAGAGAAAAATTTCGCCAAACTTGCAAAACTTACGTTCATGTAGAAAGGGTTACGTATGTAGCACTACGCAGTTAAAAGGTCAGGCGTTAAAGTTTGCACATTTCTATTTCGTTTTATAGTATTGTATATTTCTCGATATCGTTTTTTGTGCTTAAATAATACATGTTTGAGCGAAACTAGCGCCATTTTTAGCGGGAAGTGATTAAACTAATGCCAATATTGAAGGTATAAGAGCCTCTTAATTCCGGAATGCAAGCAATCAAAATTATGGGAAATAATATTTATTTGATTAGTCACAGTTATATGAGGTGACCTTACATGCATGACTTTAGTTTTTTTTGCATTAATAATTAAACCCATATCATGAGACCATTTAAGTAAAGCACTAGCAGGAAAGCAATCGGCTTCGCCGATTGCTTACTGCTAGGCCCTGCGGGCGGCTATTGTGGCCGCTTCGCGGCCAATGACGGCCGCTCCGCGGCCAGCCATGGCCGCTGCGCGGCTAATTGTGTTTGCTGTGCAGCAAACACAATTGTTTACCTATGTCTACGTCAGCCGCTTCGCGGCCAATTGTATCTGGAAAATTTCCATTTTTGCTATTGTGGCCGCTTCGCGGCCAATAACGGTCGTCCCGCGGCCAATTGTGTTTGCTCTGCAACAAACACAATTGATTTCCTAACTGTTACAAAGTTAATAGAATTTGATAATTGGCCGTATTTTGAAGTAAGCAATATTTCTTTTTTTGTTTCTTGACAGTTACTGTATAATATTGTGATGCTGTCAACTCTGAGTTTTTAAGTTTGGCTGGTTTAAAAATAATGAATTCATCAACATTGAGGAGAAAAAAATCAGGTTTTGGTGTCTATGGTAGCTGTCAGTGACAGACAAAATTTCAGTGAAAAAATCAGGTTTTACTGTCTATGGTAGCTGTCAGTGACATACAAAAAATGAAACAGCTGTCGAATTCTTCTTTGTATTTATTTTTATCGATAAAATTACAGCGTCTTATTTATTAATAAATTACATAGCATTTTAGTTTAATGATTATTGATAAATGAATGTATTTTAAAAATATATCATTTTGTAGTCCATTTCACGACCATCATCTTTAATACTATCCACATAATAAAATGTAAAGATTGGACCTTCTAAACGCCCGAGTACATCTTCGTTAACCAATCGAGCATGTTCATTCTTTGGACAGAGTATCGCTCGTTTACTCATTAGGGGAACATCCGCTATAGAATGTATTCATTATATATGCTTTGAACAACATTTTGACTTACACTTTCATTTGGAATAAGCACTGATGACGCATACTTTCCTTCCACAGGAGGCAGCTTTCCATCGCCTAAATCTAAAAGCCACTGTGTACATGAATTTTCACCTTCTAAAGCGGGGACATTAGTTTTCAAATTGAAAATAGTAAAATTTTTCCAATGTTGGCTGTTTTTAATAGATGTCGCTACTAACTGACCGCGAGAAGCCCTTCGAGAAACTGGTAGAATTTGTCTAGTCGCCGCCCAAAATGATTACTTTATTGCCAAAAATATCATTATTACCCATTATATCGCGCAGAGTACGTTCAATTATATCTAAAGCTATAACTGGCGCCATCGGTGCTTCATCCCAGATGATAACATCAGCTGCACTTATAATTGCACGGTTCTTGGATGTCACTCTGCATGTTGTGTTATTCTATAAATCAAGAAGTAAATTAAAAGCCATGTGACATGTACGTCCACCTGGTAATAAAATTGCTGATATTCCTGTCCAAGCAACAGATAAAACTTTCTTAGATCTTCCTCTTCAAGTGTGTATAATAGTCTTATAAAGGAACGTTTTACCTGTGCCACCAGGACCGTCAATAAAGAAACATTTTTTTGTTTCATGTACATCTGAAATTTTTTACTTAATATACTGTCGAAAGCACAATGTTGTTCTCGATTGAGTTTTCCAGCCATCTCTAACCCTAAAGAACTTTCTAATGCTAAATTAATATCAACCACTTCATTATAAGTATTGCTGTAATCTGGTCCCGGCAAACCCTGTGATGTGCATGAAGAATTTTCATTTATTAATTAATGCCTTTTGAATATACAAAAGGGAACAATTTTGTGCAATTTCTGCAGTAGCACCTTGATGACTAAAGTCTTCTGACATCAAATCTTTGAAATCGTTCCACAGCTGCAACGGATCTGGTGGGAGGCAATGAATCATTAATAAGACAAATAGGTCGCGAAGAGCTTTGGGCCTCATATACGTTGAAGCTTCAGCCATGCAACGCTGCCATTCTCCAATATCATCGATGAGTCCTAATTCTCGTACTGCATCACGAAATGTAGGAAGTAGACAACCATTAACAGTCCGCAAAGATTCAAAGGACTTAGCGCCAGTCACTTGTAAAAGAATAAGTCTTAAATGGTATAATTCTATATTTCTAGGAGAAACGGGGGACATGCGACCAATAATCTTGTCCCCGCCACATTGCCTCTTCTTCCACTGCTTATTGCTATAAAAAACATAGAAATTAGTTAAATCCTGATACTTAATATTACATGCCTCATTATCTTGTTGGTTAAGTTTAAACCATGCAGTTAATGTTGTATT
>JADDOH010010207.1:0-11120 GCA_016648135.1 Agrypnia vestita
CTTTCTTCTTGTTACAATACAATGTACTAATATATACAACCAATAATCGAACAACAAACCGACGGATTCACCGACATGTGCATTTTTTTTTCTTTTAATACCTGGGTGTAGTATGTTGTGGTATGAATCGATTTTAGAACATTATTTATAAAAGCAAAGTGGAGAAAAAAATGTGAAATAAAAATTTCAGGCAAGTAGCTACTATGATTAGATAATGTTTCATTAAGGGGAGGGTAAGGTTAATTCGGTGGAAAAAGGCATGTTTTCAAGATTTTTTTTGGCAATACAGGTAGTACTAGTTTATTTACTTAATTTTTATTTTATAATACATTATTTATACATTATGTTTAAAAATTTTAATTCCAAAATATTTATATTTAAGCGCGTGGCAGTGAATCTCCGGAGGCGCCTTGAAAAAAAGTTGTTTTGCTGTGTACATCATAACTCGAAACAAAATCATTTGAAACAAAAAAAATCAAAATGCATTTGTGAAAGGAGAAGTCTCTCGAGGTAAGGCCGTGAAGATTTTTTTTTTCAATTTTTCAATTTTTGGTAGCGCTTGCAACCCAAAACACCGATTTTCGCTAAAAAAATCGGCCAATTTGTTACTGTAAAATTAAAAATTATTTAAAAAAGAAAAATACTCACGGCGTTACCTAGTGAATTACGCGAAGAAGTAGGTAGTGTGCAAAATTTTAAAACGATCGGTTTCGTAGATTTTGAGTTATGGCGTACACGGGCTTCAAAAATGTCAAGTTTCAGAAAAACGCTTTAAAGTTTTGCACAATTTAAAATTCAAAATAATTTTATACTTACACATATTCGTCGATGCCAGTTCCATACAGCAAAGTTTTCATCAAAAAGATCTAGAGCATCTTCTTGTCTCAAAACTCTTCCAATACAATAGCGCATCCGGTAATCAACAGGTAAGTGTGTCCATCACATGCCCGAGCAGGTATAGAAAATCAGTCAGACTTGAAATTTTGACACAAAATTTTTGCAATATTATGAATTCATTTAAAAAATAAAAAGCAAAAAAAAAACACTCCCCCACCCCCCTTAAATACTAAAGAAATTTTTTTATTAAAACACATTGAAATTGTTTGCAAAAAGAAATTAGATGGTTACTACAAGTGTAACAAGATATAAACTAATTTTTTTTATATAATTAAACTAATTTTGTAAAACTAATGCAGGATAATTACATTGTCATCCAGAATATGTCTTTCTGCCAAATTTTAGAGCAATTATTCGTCAGGAAGTGGGTCAAATACTGCTTACAAGATAAGTCCCTACCTCTATCAGACAGATATTTCTAACAGATAGACAAGTGAACGACAACGCTCGTCCACACGCTGCACAATGGACCATCTTAAAATTACAGGAGCTTTGACTGGAAACGTTCCGTCCCCCATCGTACTTGCCAGACTTTGCATCTACTGATTTAATTTTTTTCGGAATTTGAATGACTTTTTACAGGAGAAAAATTTTAACTCCGATGATGCAGTTAAAAATGATTTTAAGGAATTCATCGATTCCCATCTCCGGGGTTTCTACAATAATGACCAATACTTTGATTAATTAAATGTATCAATACTTTTCAAAAAAAACTTCTATAAAACGGCAATTTAAGTATCTACTTATGAAATTGCAATTCTAATTTCAGTAATATACATGGTATATATATATAATGGGCTGAAAATTGTAACTATGTATAAAAATATAATGTGATATATAATATTTTTTATATATTTTTTTTATATTTATTAGAGACACTAACATGATAAAAGGTACATTATACTATAATAATAAAACATTATAAATGAAGACTATTCCCATTATCCCAATTACAAGTGTCTTCGGCACGCTCTAGTAACATGTATTTTTGCATTTATTTATTTATTTATTTAATACACGGTACAACGTACCATTAAAAAAAACAATGTATATAAAGATGTATAGATTGATAGGTAATAATAAAAAAAGGAGATAAGGTATAATTCTATCAAAAACAATTAAAAAAGTGATATATAAAGAAAAATAAAACATTAAGTGAATAACATACAGTATAACAAAATTACATCAAATGAAATAATAGTTATCAAATCAAATATGAAAGTCAACAATCAATAAAACTACAACAAATTAAAATAATTATGTCTGAAATTCAAGAAGCAACAAAATTACAACAAAATGAAATAATTGTAAACAAATCAAATCTAAAACTCAAGAAGCAATAAAAATGACAGTAAAATAAAATGAAATGTAAAATTAAAAAATTTAAAAACAAGAGATAGACATGACATCAATAACTATTTATAAATGACCAAATTCGTCCAGAAGAGCTTTCTTGTAGGCGGCTAGTGTTTCCGAAAAAACATCCGATAGGTAGCCATACTCGTTTCCTAACCTATGGAGCCTTCTAATAGGTGAGCTATAGAGATAATTTACACTAACATTGTCACAATGAAACGATATACTTTGTCTAGTGCTCCTGGAAGGGATGTGATAAAAAATTAGCTTCGTTAGTTCTGAACTGTTTTAATAATTATTTACGATTTTACACAGTAATACGAGGTCAGCAATTTTCCTTCTATCGGATAACCTATTTAGTTAAATTAGAGACAATAGAAAATTATAATTTATGTCCATTATTGGTATGTGTAATTTAAAATTAACAACTCTCAAAAATTTGTACTGCACTCGCTCAATATTATTGGAGTGAACAGTATAATGTGGAGACCATACAGGAGAATTAGATTCTAATTGAGTTCGTACTAGAGACGTATATAATAATTTAATGGAATTTATAGTGTTAAAGTCTTTTGTAAGCCTAAAAATAAAACCTAGCATCTTCAACGCATTATTAGTGATGTTGTCAATATGTGGAATAAATATTAGTTTCTCATCAAATATCACACCTAGATCTCTTACAATTTTGACTCTTTCAAGAGGAATGTCATTTAATGGATACGTAAAAGCATATTTTACATGTAAATTTATGTGTATTGTATATTTAGTGTATTTATATGTAGTGTATTATAGAGTTGAATATGTATGTATGTTATGTATGGTTTCTTACTTGATATATGAGTTTTTAGTTTAATATATGACTTTTAATGTATTATGATGAATAACAAAACCTACCTACCTTAGAAGAGGTATTTATATATATCTAGCGAGATAGGTAGTAGATGAGAGTCTTTTTACATACTTCCTTATGCTTGTGATTATTAAGGAATATATTCGTGTGTAAAAAATATATCAATCTTGCGTCCAATAAACGCAGATTCATCGTCACTGAAAACAAATTTTGTTTTAAATAAGACATGTAACCTTGAATATCTCATACACAAAATTCTCGAATCATTTAAAGTCGATAATAATAACTCATTATTTATAGTAAAATGTTCAGCTGAACATTAAATTTAATTATAAGTGAATTTAATCAAAAATTATCATTGATGATCCATTTAAAAATAATACTCAATCACAAGAAATTGTGGGAACCCTAGGGACATAAATAATAAAAATATTGACTGTGAAATAATTTATTTAAATATGTCTACTTAAATCTATTATCATTAAGGGAAGTCTGGTTTCTAAAGGCCTAATGATGGTAGTAAGAATGAGCGGGAGCAGCATGAGCGAAGACGGGTGCAGCATGAGCGTACACGGGAGCGGCATGAGCGTACACAGAGGCGGCATGAGCGTACACGGGGGCGGCATGGGCGTATACGGGGGCAGCAACCTTCACCACAGGCTTGATGACGTGCTGGGTGGCCTCATGACGGACAACAGCGTTGAAACCACTGTGTTCATCAGCGGTGTAGTCCACAATACGACGGCTGCCGTCAGCTTCGATCAGAGAATAAGATCCCTCAACATTGTCTCCATGACGGGTCTCATGCTGGCTCTTGATATCTTCGGTGTGCTCATCATGGACGGAGTATTCGAAGTTGTATTCAGCTGGGGCATTGGCGTAGTGCTCAATGGGGGCGGCATAAGCTACCTTAGCGGGGGCGGCATAGTGGACCTGGGCGGGTGACGCATAGTGGACCTGAGCGGGGGCGGCATAATGGGCTACTGGGGTGGCATAGTGTGCCACTGGAGCTAGAAGTCCAGCATGGGCTACGGCTACGAAACAAGCGAAAGCGAAAATCTATAACAAATAAATAATAATCAAATTATTTCAATCCCATCTTAATGCATTTTTTATTTTATTTTATTATTAAAAATACGATTTTTCTTAATTTTCTCATAAATTTGTTAAAATACTAAAACAATGGACTTAGAAGAAGGTTCGATATGTAATAATATTTGTAATTTTTAAATTATGCAAATTTGATGAGTAAATGAACGATAAACAAAAAATATCTGTCCGATATCAGACGCCTGTATTCACATTCAAAACTTTCTCTTGCAGATATAATAAGTTAGCATTAACACTATTACTTATATATTGTAGATGTCTCAAAAAAACGAAATTATAATTTTAATTAAATTATAAAATCCAGCATTATGTTCTGAAAAATATGGGCAACCTTAATTTACACTATTACTTTCAATATAATTTTTACAGGTTGACTTATAACTGAAATGTAATTAGTATAATTATTTTATCTGCAAGAGTAAGCCCCCGGTTAGAGTTTTAGAGATACCTGTATATTTTTTCTGTATTTCTTTAAAAGCGATTCAACTAATTTGTTTTGATTATCAAAGAACTTTGACTTAAATTGGAACTTCTCAATAGATAGATATTTTCAAAAGAGAATTTGATAACAATCAACCTGTCATTTAAAAAAGCATAAATATTATAATTTTAGTTTGATAAATTTAATTAGAAATGTACTTTGAATGCCATTGTACGTGAGTTGGTCTGTTGTAGATTGCAAACTGTATCCTGTAGATCACTAAGTGCATTTTAAATTATTTTTTTCTCCCACCAACACGCACAGTAGCTTACAAATAACTCCTTTATCACACGGAACTGTGACAGCTTCGAGTGCGTTACTTAATTATGCGAAATCACGATCAACGTCACATATCAGTGCAGAAATTTCAGGTTCGCGATTGTGATACTGGCCGCATAAAAACGTGGGTGGCAACCATTTCTCCGATCGCAGATTTAAAATACGTTTGTTCGAAATTAAATGAATGTATAATAAACTTAAAGCAATATTACACATTGATGAAAAGCTTTTTAGGATTGAGAATCAATTAATGGTTAATCTAATTTTGATTTGAAAAATTCGCTAGTTGTCTTAAGAAATCACTGAAAAATAATCATAATCAACCAATGTATATTATAGATATCTCACAGAGACGAAACTGTATTTTTAAGGGAGAGTAGATATAGAAGTCTTTTGGGCGTACATAGGACTTACGACCTATCGTACGGTTGGTTAAAGTGATCACTTTACACATATGCAAGACTTCTATACCTACTCTCCCTTAAAAGTACAGTTTCATCTCTGTGAGACATCTATAATATACATTGATTGATTATTGATGTCCCTGTAACAAAAAAATCCAGTTCTTTTCTGAAAAATTTGGACATACTCAAAAATATTCTATATTATGTACGTCTCGCAAAGAGGAAGCTATTGGAAATTAAGGTAGGTATGGAGGTCTCTGGGTATTTATAGGGCTTATTACCTATCATATGGCTGGCTTAAGTGATCACTTTTGAGAGTGTAACTTTTCACCGATTCCATCCATGATTGACCACACATTTATCATTTTTTTAGTATAAGTTATTTATATACAACGTTTCGCTTTGACTTACGCTTTGACGTTATCAATGTTTGAAATTTATCATCCCTATGATCTAGTATATATATGTCGCTGTTGGTAATGAGATATCTATTTTTGACTAGATTTCATTACCAATATTCTTTTTTATGTGTATATGACATTTATTCGAGTTATTATATAGGCACTAAAATACGCCTTAAAATTATTTAAATTTAAAATATGTTTTATTTTACTTTGTAATTCGCACACATTATATGAGTTATTAAATTACTACTATAGTTTCGAGAGGAGCAGTCCCTCTCATAATCAGGTATAGATAGTAAATAACTTGAATACGAATTGTACCATTGTAATCGGGTAGGTCAGGGGGCGCGCGGTAGGGATGAGTATTTATTTTCGCAAAAAGCTCTAAGACTGGTGAAGTGGACTGAAATGTGATATTTATTAGTGTGTTTTTAGAATTTCAATGGTTTCCAAACTATTCATCATCCATCCTCTATGAGGAACCAAGTGGAATAGTTTCAATTCGTGACTATCGAATGAATGATTAGTGTTTATTATATGATTCGGCAAATTCGGATAAATTGTTATTTTTTAAGCAACGGCAATATTCTTTTATTTGTGTATTTAAGTTTCTAGTGGTTTGGCCTATATATTTTTTATCACAGTCTCCGCAAGTTATTTCATATATACCGCTTTTTTTCAACATACCTATTTTTGTTTGTGAATTTAAAAGGATTTTTACCAATATTTTTATTCATCTAATTAGATGGTCTAATGTGAGTAGGGAAACAATTTGTAATTTTAGTAGAAATTGGACCATTATATAGAATTTTTCGCCAAAGTGTATTTATTATCAGTGGTGTGAATGTTTTTGCCCGAGTTTAAATATATTTCAATAAGTTTATTTATTATAAAATATTGATTGTATTATTTGTATGTATCTTCTTATATAAGTAGAGACATACAAAATATAATCTTATCTTCATCATCGGCACTACAATCCCTAGTAGGTCCTGGCCTCCTCAATCATTTTTCCCATTTTTCAACTATCCTTGATATCTAAGATATATATATATATATTTCTACGAAATCAAGCATATGATTCTTAAGCAATAACAAATTGCCAAAGCTTTTGCGTCCGGTCAGTTTTATGTTCAGCAGCGATAATTTAATTTCACAAATTAAGTCTACCCTTTCTAATAAACATTATAAAAAACAACGTTAAGGATAATAAAGAATGAACAATTTTAATTGTTGAATAATTTATTTAAAAAATCTACTTAATCTATATTAATCGAGAACAACGGTAATTCGTAGGAACTTAATGGTGGTAGTAGGACTGGGCGGGAGCAGCATGGGCGTAGACGGGGGCATGAGCGTACACGGGGGCGGCATGGGCGTACACGGGAGCAGCAACCTTCACCACGGGCTTGATGACGTGCTGGGTGGGCTCATGGTGGACCACGGCGTTGAAACCACTGTGCTCATCAGCGGTGTATTCCACGATACGGCGGCTCCCGTCAGCTTCGATCAGAGAGTAAGATCCCTTGACCTCATCTCCTTTGCGGGACTCCTGCTGGCTCTTGATATCTCCGGTGGTCTCATCGTGGACGGAGTATTCGAAGTTGTATTCAGCTGGGGCATCAGCGTAGTGCTCGATGGGGGCGGCATAAGCTACTTTAGCAGGGGAAGCATAGTGGACCTGGGCGGGGGCAGCATAGTGGACTTGGGCGGGGGTGGCGTAGTGGGCTACGGGGGCCGCATAGTGAGCCACTGGGGTGAGTACTCCAGCATAGGCCACGGCCATAAAGCAAGCGAAAGCGAAGATCTGAAAGAAGAACAAAAAATATTACTATAAATTAAAATTAATGAAATATAACCTAATTTGACGATCTTTCATATAGGTATATTTAAAACTCGTTTTGCGAAAATTATTTCTATTTCATAATATATTTTATACAGAATATATAACATTCTAGCTCTAGTCTTTTTATACTTATACTTAATAATATTGCTTAGATTAGTTATTACATTTGTACAAATTTTCTATTTAAACTTTGCACTACACACATAATATTTGAGTTATTTATTAGTTAGTTATTATTATACCAACTTGAGAAATCTGATATAAATATAATATAGCAGAAATGCCGAAATGCAGAAATAAAATGAAATGCAGAAATACATATAAAATTTCTGGTATGAACACATTAGGATTAAATGTACGGATTTCTCTAAAATAATCGATAGGTAAAGAATATTCACTCGTGTGGAATGTATGAACGAGGAGAATGTGTAATTTTTTTCCCAATTAAAACATTTACAGCATACAAAATGTGTTTCGGAGACATCCCGTGATAGATATAAATATAAAAAGTTCACGGATAGCGATGTAATATCCAAGATATGAAGAATGATACGATTGTTAACAAAATAGGAGTATTACAGGTGACAGGAATAAAGCGCGTCCTCAAAACACTTCACATGATCAGACAAGCCAAACATTGCAAAAGACTTAAACAACCAATTAACATGCATTAGAAGTTGTAATGAAATGTTCGAGGCCAGAATGGTGCGCTAGTACAGACGAGTGTGGCGTTCTATCTTCTCTGTGGGCAAATGGTACGATGGTAAGTTAGTTTCAGAAAAGTTTTCTGAGAACAGTCTGGGAACTAAAAGTCAATTATATTTATGCAATATAAATATAAATAAAACTCTTTTTATGTAATTTAAAAGAAATAAAATTTTAATAAATATTATTATTAAGTTCTGCTAGTTAAGCGTTATTTTAAATATGACAGCTGTTTCGGCTTGCTAGGCCGTTATTGAAAAGTCTAAGGACTCCTAGGTCTCGTTTTGGTTTGCTAGGCAATAAAAGGTCAGCTGTCATATTTTAAATAACGCTTATTTTAAATAGGTCAGCTGTCATATTTAAAATAACGCGTATAACTTGCATAAATTAATAATAATATATTTTTAAAATAAATTTATTTTTAATTGCATTTAAAACAAACATGGAGTTTTAAAAACATAACACAAAAACCATGAATAAAAGTACTCAAACACAACTGAAACAAGTATGTAAATAAATAAAAATTTAAGATGTTTTTTTACGCTTTCTTTGCATACATTCGTATTGGATTTTTTAACATAATCCATGCAGTATTTAAATATTAAATACGTTGTTTTAAAGTTTAAAAAAAAAATATATCTAAATAATCGTACTATAAAAATACAATTCATTAAAGCATCCTTCTTACTTGCCATAATAAATAATACTCTGACATTTTGTTCCCGACACCTCATTTCAAAGTTAAATCTGCCGACTTAAATTAATAAATTTGAAATCGGAACATTTTTTAATACTAATATTTATGAACCTCGAAGCTAAATACGTAGACATTTAATGTTAAATAATAATTCAAAATTATGACCTAATTAAATCGAAAATGTTTTAATAATTTACAGTCATCCACATTACGTACATGCTGAAAGTTTCAGAGGTCTAGCTAGTTTGAAAGTTGGTAAAAAATCAATTACAAGATTCCACCACAAAGAGAGGTTAATAAAAGCATCTAAAAAGCACCCTCTCACAACATTTTATGGTGATAAACAAAAGTATATCCTTACTTTGAATGCCATTGTGAAGCTGTCTGCTAGAGTGTGCGAACTGTACCTTATCGGACATAAAGCTCACTTTAAATACCCCAGTTCTTCCTTCCCCACCAGACCATGGGGGTACTTCTTTTTACGCGGTAACAGCTGTGACATTATCGGGCAGATCTGCAATTTGGCAGTCGTTCACGCACCTGTTTTTTGTTGCAAGTACAAGAATGTACAAGTAATTTTAAGGAAACTGAGACATTGAATTTGACCCACTTGTTGAGTCTTTTGCATTATTTTAATTATAAAGGAGTTGCGATCGCATTATACTGGGTCATTAAAAAAATATACATCATTTTTACGTTATAATTATGTGTAAATGTATTTAACGACATGCATCCATTTAACAGGTGCGATTTTATTAAAAATGCTCTTTTTATCTTTAAATAATCTTGATGTTAAACATTTTGCCTAGAACAATGGTAAAATATATAATATTTGTGGAATATGGAAACAAATGTAAAGTTTTCATTGAGGATTGCTAATTTATTATGTACTGAATTCGAGATTTTATAGGAAATATAGCCTATAAATTTAAAGAAAACTTGACTTTGTAAGGGATATAAACATACAATCTATATAATTAATCAAATAAACTTAGTTTCACTACTTATTTATTGAAAATATCAACATGATTCAGGGCCTATGGCCTCTTCGTCGTGATACAATTGTATACTTACAAAATTAAATAATAAAATCGAAGTATACACAGTCAAAATATTAAAAATAGTTATTTATGGAAAATGAATAATAATAAAGTACTTACTTAACATAAAAATAAATTTGTGAGATAACTATTTGTAAAAAGGATCTGATTATTTATAATATTCAATTTACTATTAATACTTTTTCTTGTTTCCAAAATTTCTAATTTATCAAACTATGATTATGTATAATTTGTATGTAAAATTTAGTTTATTGTATTAATTATATCAAAAATGTCACCACAAAAGAATTTTGCTGTTTTTGAAGAAGTTATAAAATCTACAATTCAGTACACTTTACATCAGTAATTCTCGACGACAGCATTAATATTTTTATTTTTTTGGATATTGCTGTCTTTGCTTCTATAACTCACATATCCTTTTTTTTATAACTAGTCACACCTCAATTAATAGTATGTGATATATTTATACATCTATAGTTATATAGTCATAAAAACTATCGTGTCGTATTCCAGTGGAGTAAGCAAAAAGGGTGAAAATCCACACATTTTTATTCTAGCGTACATTTGATTGTATATGTGACTGACAAAAACAGTTATTAATTACAATTAATAGATGTCTTATATCTTCAATTTCTTAAGAAACCTATATTTTATAAATTAAACAATGAAAACTTTGTTTTAACCACACTCAATTTTTTTTTAAATTAGACATGTTTCAGGAGCGATGCTTCCTTCATCAAGACAATGATGTACTGAAATTAATGATCAAATATAGACAGATTTGGTTGTGATGGGATGGGGTTGGAGGGGGCGTGGTCACATTTAAGCAGGCATAAATTAATTATAATGGGATAAGGTTTAAGAGAAGGCTGTTTATTTATTGGTTTTATTTGGTTATTTATAATATTTAACTTTCTATTCATACTTTTCCTGATCAAACATAATAATTTCATAAGTCCGCGTAACTTCATATAACATCCGTAATTTTCGATTGAATTCACGGCTAAGAAAACGGGCGGAGATGAGGCTT
>JADDOH010010209.1:0-83659 GCA_016648135.1 Agrypnia vestita
AATTTTTAAATCAGAAAAAATATGTTTGAATATATGTGCGTAAAATATATTTTTTGTTTTTTTACTTTTTTTTATTTACATATCGTTCTGTTTTTATTATTTTCAGTTTACCATATTCCATATCATACTGATCTTTCATTTGCATTTTGTTAATATATAAATGTTCTTCTTGTTAAATCTTACTTCACTTGAAAAAATAATATTTTAAACATATTAAATACATTTTGTTTCATTAACTGATAAAAATGTAAATTACAAATAACTAGTAAAAATGTTTGAACCTAAATAGATTATAAATGCTTGATATTCAACTAAACCATTCATAAAAATCGAAAGATTTTTTATTGCCGAAAATTGTTTTGTTTCTTGATGTTTACTGCCCATTATCAAGAGTCGTTTAAAGAGTTCTGAAGCAATTTTGAGATATACATTATTCTCAAAATGTCCACAGCCAACACGAGTACGGTCAAGTCTGAGCCTAAAATGGAGAAGGATTCATATTTCTGTGAGTAAAGACAAATGTCACATGGAATGGTTAGATATTTTTGTACTTTTTCGTGTGCACATTAGCTTTTGTCGAGTGTTAAACATAGCGGGAGATACAACGGAGACTAGAGCATTGTTCTAAAGAATTTATTCAGAGAGTGAAACTTGTATTAAACGTAGGCAAAAATCTAAACCCATTTTCTGATGTGGTGTTCCTCGTTACCAGCATTCGGCACTTCACTGCATGTTTGTGCTTTGTGATATTATTAGTGTACTTATTTATTTTAGGTTTTTGTTTTTTTTCTTAAATTATAAATTTTATAGGTTTTACAACTTTATTGACTAAAGGGATTTGAATATCTCTGAAACAATAATTGATTAATGAAACACTTTTTGTGCATGTTGTATATTTTCTTTGTGAGATTTCTTTGCACTGATTTTAGACTTAACTGTGGTAAACTATTTGGAATACTGTTACGTAAGATTTCCAGTTCAGACTGCGAGCGGAATAAGCTAATTATTTCCAATCGAGGTTATTATTTGATCTGTACATTGCCTTGAATTTTCCCCTCAAGCATGTCTCTTGGAAATGTTGCCATCCGAGGAACCGTGGCATCCGAATACCCGAATGTGAAGTTCACTCCAACCCTAACATCGAATATTTCCAATCCCTGGCATCATTCACCCTGTTTTTTAAGCGTGAGAGTTCTATCTTGTTAAGACACTAAATGTATCATTAGAAAATCCATCTCATTCACACATTTTATTAAAATATTTTTGTTTCATAATATATTATGAGTTGAGAAGTTATTTATTCTTTACACAAAATTTTATTTTATTTTAAATCAATATATTAAACATACATTTATGTTTGGCAATATGTTTTTCATAGGATAAGACAATATTGAGACCACCATGTCTTTTGATTTACTGCACAAAACTGTTTAAAAATATTTCAATGAAACTAAAGATCCGCCCAGTACCACACTATTAATTTGTATGTAATCGCTGCAACACTCAAATGTTTTTTTTTTCAGCATAAAACATTTTAGCTATTTTTTAGGGAAGCTATAGAAAGTTCAAACTAACTTTTGCTCTTTAAAATATTTGTATAATTTATTCCAAATAATATTATTTAATTTACTAGACTTATTTGATTTGTCCTGGATATTTTTATACTCCAATTAATAACTTTAAATATGTTGGTTTTGAATGTATTTGATTAGTTATTGAAATTATGTATTATGAAAAATGTAACCAATAGGATCTGTACTATTTTTATTGAGAAAATTTTTTTTTTTACATGAACAACTTATAACTCGTAGAGATATTATTTATCTACATATCTTTATAAAGAAGTTTGCCAAAAATGTTAACCTTATCTCAGTTTTCAGAATATTCACTTTAATTATGTTATCTATAGGTGATCGTAGCTTGATGCAGGCCGTGGTGTTCGACGCACGGGTCACCGATTGGTTCTCCCAGAATATCACCGGATTTAAAGACGATAAAGGGTAAATGTTTTTTATATTTTTACTTGTTTCAATTATACAAAATGTCTGCACCAAAATTTTGTACATTTAATTTAATTGGTTGATGAGATATTAATTATTTTATTATTTGAAAAAATTGTGAAAAGTGATTTACATTACATAAATGTAATTTAAAAAAAATGGTATGCATATTTATATTGTATGATTGAAAATTCATTTCTGAACTAAATTGCAATATTTACACACCATTACAGAAGTAATATTACTAATTTTTAATAATTGTGTAATAGTCTCTTTGGCATCGGTCAGTTCAGTTTTTTTCTTCTCTAATTATTTTAACTGCAGAAGAACAATAATATGTAATTATTAATTAACAAAAACCTCAAGAAGAACTTTTGGTAAACCGAGAAAAGCGACAAATTTGATAATTTAATCATTGAATAATCTAGAACATATTATTATAATAAATGTGTAATTGAATTCCCTTTATTATATTGCATTAATATTGTTTTATATTTTAATGTTTGTCTCATTAATCATCATAATCATTACCTACGGTGATGGGATTTTAATTATGATGATTTGTAATTGAGATATTTTTATGGTTTTTTTCAAATGACTCAATTTTCAAAGCGAACAATGTGTTTAAAATTATAATACAAACCTCGTTCTAGAAATAGTTGAATAGAAAGCTTTGGGCTTTTTAATACACACAACATAGTCGTAACCTTTGCATCTAGTAGATTACTTGTATCTCCCTCAACACCTTCCAAGATATTCTGTTGTTTGTATGTCATCCCCCAGTGGGCCTTTAGCCTATCCACATTTTGTCTTCTGAGGTCTTTACTAGGGCTACAGTAGAACCTCGTTAATTCGAAATTCAAGGGACCCAAAAAAAAATATCTTGAATTATGCGTAACCCTGTTAATTCAAAATTGAGTGCTACAAAAAAAATGAAATCTCAATACGGGTATACATAGTACAATACATGCGACATTCGCAAAATAATTGTAAAACTTTTGCAAAAAGCTGTTAATTTTGTAAAAAATGTACATATTTTTTCACATTTCTCGAAGGAATCATCCTGAAAATGTTATATTTATTATATTACCACAGAAATTGTGCCATTCCTATTACTAAAATACCCAATATTGACATAATTATTTAAAAAATATATTAATTGTGCAGCTTAAAATAAATCGATTTATGGCGCAAGGGTATAAAAATTATTTCAAATTACGAATTACCGGGGTTTTTCAATTATTGGGATCCATCAACTGTAAAATTATCATTCTGGGCCCTGTGTTCTTTTAAAATTTCGAATAATGACGAATATTGAATTCTCAGAGTTCTAATGTAATAGTACCTAAATGTAATACATAATAAGTTATTGAACAATTAGAATAACTTCATAAGTATCTCAATTATATTCATTATACAGATCCCATCACTAATCATTTCCATTATAATTATCTACAGAGGGATTCATAATTCATGCGCCCAATATTTCAATGTTAATTTATTTTAGTGGCTTTTGAATACAAGATAAGTTCAATCAAAATAGTGATTATTATTAATCGGTAGTATTTTCATCTATGACCAAAAGTCATCACAATCATAAAGTCACCAATATTAATGTAATTTACTTACATTATAGACTTTTGTATGTATTGAAGTTGTATTCTATATACAATAGTCATTACCAAATAAACATTTAAATGTTGTGTTCTGTGAATTTAGAATACATTCGTAAAATTCACACTTTGCATTACTTCATTTGTGTATTTCTCTATCTCCCATTATACTGATCATTTTATTGGATTAGCCCAAGCCCTATTATCATGCTGATGGTTTTATTACCAAGGTAAAGTATGCAAACACGGAAATATATTACTATACTATATTTTAATTTCGATTCTGGCAGTTTTATTTTCTTTCAAACTAAATTTGTTAAATATATTCTACACTAACTATTATTTAATAAATAAATAAAAAATTTCATCAACAATATAGAAGAGATTAATTTTATCAAATGTGGAGGCTTGTGTTTTGTGGAAATCATAATTATAAATTAAAACACTCTTTTGTTTTTTCCACTATGTGTTTCTGAAACTTATTTCAAATAATAAAAGTAGTGGAAAAACAAAAAAGTATTTTCATTTATAGTTATTTAGAAGAGATTAAGTGGAAAAATCTATATATGCATATATAAAACAGTACAGCTTTAGTGAAACTCAGTTGTGGCAACATTGAAAAGACTGTGGTGAACTTATGTTACATATAATCAATTTAACGAATCATGTCACCAACCCAACCAAAGTAAAGACCAATGCGACAGGCGCCACTTGGACGGCAGGGGCCCTATTGTCGCTAGGAATGACAGACAGACCAATTAAATGATTAATAATATTGTTTTAAAATACTATTATGTTTATTATTCATTCTAAATATCACAATAAGCGGATTCAAGTGTTAAATATGTACATGTACATAAATGTACACATTCAACAAAAATTATATATAAAAATGCTGTGGTAGTTCAGTATCAATTTCAAATATGGTAGTTCAGTATCAATTTTAAAAACTGGTTGATGCAAATCAGTACGAATTCCTGTGGTCCTATGGCAGTTATATTTCCTAATGCAATTATTCAATATACATATTCCAATATGGAAATGTGGATGTGAGGTACAGTCACTCCTCACTCAATGACCATCTCATTTAACCATCAGATCGCTCACTTTATCAACCATAATTGTATGCCTACAAGCACTATGCCCACTGTATGAAAATTGGAATTTGTGTAAAATTCTGCATCCTATTTTCATCAGGAGCGAAGAGACACTTAATGTTATAAGATACACTTATGTGTCTTGTCGTCTGTCTCTAGCTCCAAGTGATTATGTTCATTGTTACCTCTCATTATTTACAGTGCGCGTTGCCTATATTCCTGCAGTCAGTATTTGCTATGTTGATCAATTGCATGCTTCTCACTATTAAAATGCACAAGAAAAATTTACATTTTTCCCTAAAACAAAATAAAACATTGAGAAGTTTATTTACCAGCCAATTCACTTTGGAACGAAACCTGGTTGTTAAGTGAGGACTGACTGTATTTTAAAATACTGAAGGGTGGTGTTAAATCGATGACCGCATTGTCAATGATATAAATTAATTCATCCCGTCTGCACATACATGTTAAATTTTAGCAATATTGAGGCAAATAATCCCAAACTGCATATTTTATTGAAATTATGAATTGACTGTTTTTATTACTTCTGAATAATGCTGTGATACCTTGCATTGAAAAATGTTGATGTGTTTAACAATTTCTGTCAAAATGTTTTGTTCTTCCATTGCTGCACGTGGATTTTATTTTTCAGGGTGGAGAATTAATTTGTATTATATTCCTTATTATTAGGCTGCTCGGAGGACTAACAATATTTGTGAGAAGTGAAGGAAATTTACAGAATCATGTATGCTAAGATGAAGAACCGTATTTGAGGGGTATAAAAGTAAAGGTAGCAATATCTCACTGAAGTTTTTCCGAGACAAAAAATCAATTTATTATTATTATTGGAAATATGCTTTTAAAAACACTTTTAAATATGAATATTTTATATAAATATTAACTTTGAAATATGAATATTACTACCAAATGAGGGACATTGCAGCTTTTGCAATACACATAATTTCATATTGCTGTCTTTACTATGTTGTTTCAGTATAAAATCGATATCAACTCTCACTTCAGTGTGAAGCGGCCATTTTGTCACATGACACATTCTTGAGGGTTGATTGCTGGAGTGGATATTGCTGCCTTTGCTTTTAATAATGATTTGGAAACATGATTTCGGAAGTGATAGAGCTATATTTTCTATAAAATCTTGAATTTCGAATATTCTAAATTAGTTGTCCTTGGTGACTGCGTTCAAAACATTATTTATTCCCCTCATTTGTAAATACCATATTCTCTGGAAGATAATATGCGCATTATCTATCTTACAAAAAAATTAAAGTAACATAAAAAAAACTCTCTTATACAGAAGACACAATCATTCCAAACAATATATTCTTATTTAATACATTTGGGATGATTTTGTATATTTAAAGATTGAAATAGTATAATATTTTATGTTATTTATATTTCCCATTAATAACTTAGGTATCAAAAAAGGATTGCCAAATTCTCACAACTAGAAAGCATTTAGATTTCTCAAAAAAAGAAAATGTTTTTTGGAGGTTACTTAGACAAAAAACTAAGCTAAAAGAGCGCATTAAAATAATGTATAACATTTTATAAGAAGTTTCAGAGTAGGTATGTATGGTAACATTATTATGGATATTTACTATCTTTGTATAAACCAACAGGGAAGAAATATGTCTGATCTTAAAGAATATCTTTAATAATGTATAAACATACATTTTCCGTACACCAAAAGAACACCCCCCAAACTTATATGTAAATAAAATTTCATAGCACTGATATATATTTGAGGCGGGGTAGGATGAACCAGAAAACATATTCTTTGTAGGGGTGGTCTGAAACATGTGTCTAAGAGACGTAACATGTTTTTTTCTCATGAATATTGTAAACAGCGGCAACATTTTATATGCGTAATAATGGTGCGCGTACTATATTCCAGAAAATATGGTAGTTATTTTTCCTTTATTTTTCACTTTTCTTCACAATTCTCAAGTTATTTTAATATTAATGGTAATTCCCCTTTACAACTTGATAAATCTTCTACTTTCAGAAAAGAATTTATTCAAAGATTTGGAATAACAGTTGCCTTTGTGGCAACTCACAGTGGCCTAACCCGATGGCTATCATTTCCTCAACCGGACGACCCCCATAATAATTCAAAAAGGTAACCATAATTTATTTAATCTGGGTAAAATGTATTTTTTCCAACTTTCAAATGAAAATCACAATGTGCCATATTTATATAGCAAGGTTTTTAAATTCAAATATTGATTCTTCATGTTTGGACTGACAACTAGTTAAGATATCAATGTGTTTAAGGATTTTTTAGGATCTCATAAAAAAACTTAATTTACCAAAAAAAGATGAAACCAATATTGCCAACCATGAGTTCATTAATTTTGTCTGTCAAACAAACGAAATATTTGATAAGATCACTGAAATATAGTCGTTCGAGAGCTGTTTACACACTTTTGATTTTGTTGGCAAGGTAATTTTATTTAATTTTGCTGACTTTAAGCTTTTAAAGAGTATCCTTATAAATATTAATTGTACACTTTGCAAATATTTTGTGAAATTATTCCGCTAGACCTGAGTTTGGAGAACTGTACCCTCGGGCCACCGACGAGGTGTGGTACAAGCGGGCTGTGGAGCAACACTACATGGAGCCCTCCATGGAGAGTTTTGTCTATTCTGTTGACTTTGACGCCGGTGAGAGGTACCGGTCCATGGGCAGTGATACCCCTGTAGACATGCCCCTGGTGATAGCTACTCACGCGGTCTTCCATACGGTGGAAACGAAATCGGCACCAGCTGCTGTCGTCGGCTTTCAGTTCCATCATTCCAGCCTACATGCACTTTTCACCAATATTACATCTTCCGTAAGTAACAATACTGCTAAAATGATTTTTCCCATTATTTCTGAGATTAAAAATTTATTTTATTAAGCGCCGATTATTTGATCAGTGGTTATCGTAGTAGTTAAGAAAAAGCATTGGTTTTTGCATCCATCAATCAAACAACCCATTTTTGTAAAAATCTAGACTTCTTGCGTAACTATTACCTTTAACATCACTCAAATAACCCGCTTTAAGAAATGTTGCCCTGAGTAACAAGAGTAATAGAAAAGATAAATAGAAATTTAAATAGATTTTAAAAAGAATATCTAAACAGGAGAAATAGTACCTCTGGCATTCTTGTTCTATTCTCACTTGGTAGTCATAGTCCAAATAGTACATTTTGTGCAGCAAAAAGTGATTGTACTAGTTGAACATTCTTTATGGCTAATTGAATGTGGAGACATTTACTTGGTGGAAATTCATTTTAAATAAAGACTCAAATATTTTTGATTGTTTCCTTTGATGGGAGGATAATATTAATGACAGTTGGAATCAGAACCATAAGCAGTAAAATAATAAGCATAAAACCAAAAGCAGTGAAATAATACAGTAAAACCCTGTTAATTCAAACTCCCATAATTAGAAACATGTCATAATTCGAAATTTTTAAAACACACAAATACCAAAATGTTAATTTCATAGTTGATTTACCTTGATAATTTGTAAAACGAAATAATCTTTAATTTTAAAACACACAATGTATTTTTTTTAACAAGTTATAAAAAGTAATAATGCATGTGTCTTTTTATTTGCGTACATCAGTTGTGGGTGTCCTTTATGTAAAAAATCTGAATAAGTTTTCAGTAGGATATTGCAAGCCAATACTTAACCTTAAAATCAACACACACTCATCACACAAGCTCAGGCCTGATAATGGACCCTGCAATGGGATCCGAAACGTCTTTGCACTATAACTAAGTTTTTTATACATTATTTTTTACATTAACATATGTTTAATAATGTAATAATAAGGTCAGAGAGGTCAGATATACAAGGCAGAATATCCCAGAAAATTACAGACAGAAGATGTCCTTTATGTATTTCGTGGTATATTGTGGAATCCACTGTATCACATATTACGTTGCGATCCCTAAAATTGGAGAATACTTTGCAAGATTTCTTCAGTTGGTTGCCTTGATGTGTGCAGATAGTTTTCATTTGCGCTAATTCCTCGCACACTCGCACTTTTTTCAGATTTTCACTTTTTTTAATTCTTCTTTAGTTTGATTCTTTTTTCTAATAACTATGTTTGTGTTGTTAAAATATTTAATTTCTTTGAAAGAAGTTATTAAGTACTGACTTACCTTATTATTTGACTTATTTATGGTAAGTACATACGGAAGACGTGGCATGACCAGATTAACCAGATACTGGAAGATGGTCCTGTTAGATGCCTGAACAACCGTCGAGCTTGCATGCGAAGATGTATGAATGTGGACGAAGCGAAAGTTGTATGTCAGGACAGAAGAGTATGGCGCTCTATCCTCTCTGCCTACCCCCGCGGGGAAACGGCGTGATGGTAAGTAGGTAAGTAAGTACATACGTGTTGGTCTGAGTCAGAAAAAATGAGGAATCAGAAGTTAAAATCCACTAAGATTAAAGAAGCCTTTCATTAATTCAAAGATAACTGTAAATATTTTCGATTACGGCCATTCAAACTTGACGAAATGGAAAGAATATTTTGATTTAACTCGCAAGTGAGAATAACAAGTATGTCAGTACTTTATTGAATATTGAGTACTTTAGTAAAATGTCGCAATTTTTATATTATCATAAAAAATATTGCATTTTCAAAATGATTTCTTGTAATATGCAAAAATACATATGTTTTTCATAAAATTAATGGATTTTTTCACGAGTTGTACAATTTTTGTTGCATTTCGAATTAGCAGGGTTCTGTATAATTCGAAATATGTTAACGAGGTTCTGTTATGGATCAATTACATATTGCACTCGGAATTTATAAGTTATATGCTTATACTCTAGTATTATATAAAAAGCATCGTGAAAATAGAGATTAAGAGATCTACAAGTAAGGAAAAATGTATCTAAATCCAAAAAATGACTGAAGTTTAACCCCATTTAGCTGACTTTGTTACTTGTAATTTCAGTGTGGAGAATCAGTGACCTGCATGAAGACTTGCAAGTCCGATGAGCTGGACTGTTACGTGGTGGACAACAATGGTTTTGTGGTGGTCAGTGAAAATCTTCACGATGCAGGTCGCTTCTTCGGAGAAGTTCGACCGCCAGTGATGAAGCAGCTGGTGGGAGAGAAGGTGTTTAGGGAAGTGTCGATCACAGACTATCAGGCCGTCTGTGCAGACACCATCGAAATAACTAATCCAGCGAGCACACTTCTCACGGTAATCTATTCATTGTGGAAAGAATTAATCATTTAGGAACCCAAAATAAAATATACAATAAATATTGTGATGTTCTCGTCCTTTAACTTTAGGAGGAGAACCTTGTAGGAAATTGGGGATCCAGATAAACTCAGTGTTCTATTTTTTACATATTACAATAGATTTATCATAGAAAACATTAACCTATTTAGGTTTTCTTTACTTTTATTACTTCCAATATTACTTTTAGGATCAAAATAATGAATAAATTATCCAAATAATAATAATATGTACCTAATCTTTCACGGTCACTGGCCAGCACTATTGTGCGCATGGTGTTGTAGTTTAATTATCCCAGGGATAATGGCCTGGTAGGGCTAACCTTATTAATTGCATGTGTCGAATAATGCTTATCAGGGTGTGGTGAAGCAACCCCTTAGTTAATCAGAATTTATATTTAAAAGATAACTTTAGTTGCTGATATTGTGGATGTTCATTACCAGCCTTTTAGATACGTGAGGCAGTTATTCGGCTGGCTGGTGTCCTACATGTTTTGGGTGTGGCAGCACTCTTCATTCCTGAACGCGGAAGCATATGGTGACTCCTACGCCAATGAAGAGGGTGAGTGTCCCCGAAGAGTTGGCTCCCGAGTAGAGTACTTGCCTCGTGAATAGATATTGTGTCATGTGAATGAGAATGGACAGACTATCCCTATATCACCCATAGATTAAAGTATCTTCCGTACAATTAATTATTCAGATAATTTCAGTTGAGATAATAACCATCACGTGTTGTCCCTAGTTTTGTGTTCATTGTTTTAAAGCGATTTCTATTGGTTATTCTAGACACTATTGTTATTACACAGTAACACCACAAATGAAAAGCATCACAGAAGCACCGATGTTTTAAATGTTTCATGTTACACACTTGTATTTCACGACCTTTATTTAATTTTTCGGGATGGATTATATTATAATATTCAATCTTCCAAAAATCTTCATTCAAACAACTTTATTGTATTCTCGCATGTCGAAGGTTTACTCTGACTTTAATCAATCATATAAAATAATTACATGAAATTACATTTTATTTATAAAGAAATTTTTTCCACCGAATGAAAAATTTGACTGAACGTGTGTACGTTCACTGAATTTAAGATATTTATTGTTCTGACATATTGTTTTGTTTTTTCACATTCTTACATAGCTTTCTATAATATTGATGTCTGTTAAAAAATTAGTCACATTAAAATAGGTAAGGGTTGATGGGCCGGTTTTGGCCACTTGGACTTTCAAAGGTGTATAGATAAGTCAATCAAAATATATTTGTTATTTTATTTATGCCAATCAATTCTTTAAAGTGTGTTTTGTTTTGATAAATAACAGCTGTACTGCCATTTTCTTTCTTTGAGCATCGGTTGAATTTCTTGGTGACATTCGTTAAAAATGTTTAAATTCTTAGCAAAAACAATCAGGGCCCGTGGATGAGTAATGTGAAAATAACTTTTTAATCACTTATGTTTGTGTTTGTGAATCAATTTAGCCTATTGAATGTAAGTCCTAGGAACATTGTTTTAAGGTTATTTCATAATTTAGTTTATTTCTTAATAAAAAAAATGCCACATGGCCACAGCAATCTTACTTTTGTTCTAGTTTTGGCCAAGGACATGGCCACAACCGGCTCACATAGTACGGTAGTTTTGGACACTTTTTATCATAATTAATTAGGTATTTACCACGATACCTCAATTTTAATAATGTCATCGCCTGACTGTCCGTCCGTCCGCGTAACTTCGTTTAACGTCCGTAACTTTTTTATAGTAATTTTTTTTCCAAAAATCTTTTTTTGAATTTTTTTTTTTATAAAATAAATACATACATATTTATTCCTTAGTAACCGACATGTAAAATTACCGTCATTTTTGATGGGTTACAGCTACGTCGATTATAAAAATCATGGCCGTAAAACGAAGGAGGTAATTGAACAAACGTCAACAAGTCAACTCTCCTGAAGTATCTGTAAAGTAAGATTCAACCAGATCTACCAGAATATTTCTAAGGTTTCTATCAAAATGGTTTAGATTAGACTAGTTGTACTGAATCATCAATGCTATGTAAGTATGGACAGCTTTTAAAGATGATAATTCAGTTCAGCAGTTAAGATGAGTACAATCATTGAATGAGTTGAATTCTTCTAATGCACTTTCTCAAAAAGTAGGTGTCCTCAACAAGACTCAGTTGCCCTTTGATGCATCAACCATTGATTTAAATTCAACTTCTACAGTGGATCCAATAAGTAATGTTCTTCACAGAGTACCAGTTCAAAAAGACCCATTCCAAAAAAAAAATCATTTGCACTTAAATGAAATATCTACTTCAGCAGCTTCAACAAATGTTCAGAATGAATTGTCCACTCAAGCAAAATCATCTGAAAATTTATGCCACGTAACTATATTTCTGTTGGCTCTTCTTCACAAATTATTATTATAACAACCGCCAAGGCCATACATGTAGTCTGGCCAAAGAAAAAAGTAATAACAGGTACTATACGTAAAAGAGATTATATTTCTTCTGGCAAGTTCTATAATGGCAAAGACTCTTCTGGTTCGTGTCTTCTGGCGTATTCTGCCGTTTTCTGGCCGACGTTTCGGATCCCATTGCAGGGTCCATCATCAGGGCTGATGTGTTGTTGTGAGACCACAACACCAACACTCGGAGAGGTCACAACATACGGAAGAATACCCCAGAAAACTACACACAGAAAATTCTTTCTTATCTTTTCAAATTGATCTGTCCGGGTATAGTATGCCATTAAAAGTTACCTCATTCATTAGCTATAGGCACGACTAGATTATAATTATAATAAAACTCATAAATTTCCTATAGTTACATACCTATCTTGTTTTATTTTAATTCAAAATATTAAGAAACCTTATAAAAACTGAAGTTGTCAGAACTGGCAAAATGGCCAGAACTAGATAAAAATGGCCAGAACTAGCACATTTGAAAACATTTCAAGTTTGATGTTTATATTTTAAATTATATTAAATTTTATACACTTGTTTTCTACATTTTCAAAAGAGTAATTAATGTGCTATATGGGGAAATTAAAAAAAATCAATTCCGACTATTTTTGAGTTCGTAGTGATGCACAGTTGGCAGAAAATATCTAAAAGTGGCCAGAGCTGGCCCCTCAACCCTATATTATTTAAATATATTTCTTTAACATATCAAGATTATTAGTGTGACTGCAATGTGTAAGCATTAATTGCATAATATATATTATATTATCCTAACATGCTTCACTATTACTTAGACAACCACTATAGATTCCCCCTTTTGTCATGATTTAGTTTCAATTTGGTTTAGTTACTGGATTAGCATCAGTCTAAAAAAAATCATCCTTACAAATGCAAACCTCAATTTTGGTTTTCAGAAGTGGTTTCTCCAACCGGTAAGTTGATCAAGGGCTTGCGTAGAGAGCGGTATTTTGAATGGATTAGATTATTTTTACTCAATTTTCCAACACACCTTCTTTCGAATATATTCTTAGTTAGTTTGTATATTTAATTATTAAACATAATAAATAATATTGGATGAAATATCAAAATAAATTGTAAATATGACATGCATGAATTCACAAAGTGTTGAGGAGTTTGAATCCAAGCCTTTCATTTTATGGACATCAAATATTTTATTATCTATTTGTTGATGTTCATAGATAATGAAATTTAAAAAAGAAATTGCAATCTTCTGCACGTGTGGACATTGCTATTTTATTTAATATCGGTCTCTTTAATTTAAATAAGTTTATTGAATTTGTGCTTCACATGATATGTTTAATTGACAAGTAACGTTTACTTCCGTCCGGTCTGGCATGATATACACTCGCAATCAACATTATTCACTGCACTTGTATATCTAGAAGAAATTTCATCTGTTAGGATTCAATTGGGAATTTGCATCAATTTTTATACTCTCTTAAATCTTTAAATGTCATTTAAATCATTGGTATTTGATGTTATACATACCCATAATTTTATTTATCATGACTTATTCTCATAAGAAACCATAGTTATCATCCCAAGAACCATTTTAAAAATACACAAATTTTAAATAATGCATTTTCCCATTTCTTACAAGATAAGTATGTATGTACTTTCCAGAGGTGTGCAGTGAGCACATTGAAGCAAGACTTACGTAAACATGTACCTACATATTTTGAAAAAAAATTAAACAAAATATATATCTTGTAATATTTCTATTACTATATAATATTCTGTCAAATAAATATTTAATTTAAATTATTTTTCCAAAATGTACATTTGCACAAGTCATGCTTCAATGTAGGTACTCACTGCATGCCCCTGGTACGTTCTTGTTTTACTTAAGTTATTTTGTTTCGCATTCTATAATTTAAACAAAATTTTCTGAAACACAGGGTGATGCAAAATTTTTATTTTATCGACTTGAATTGGATAATGTTTCTCTTATTTGCCAAGAGTTTATTTGTCGCCGTGCGTTGAATATTATTGTTCTATTCTTTTAGTAATGAAACACTTTTTTGAAGTGCCACAGCGGTTTATTTTTACACAATTTTATATTGTAAAAAATAATAAAAACAACAATAATTATATTTATATTCAAAGAAAGTAAAACTGACTAGCGAAATAGGCTAATCAGCTTTGATCACTTGCCTAACACATACACACACATGTTAAAAACCTCGCCTTTGTACTTTTCGGAATATGCAATAAATATTTTTTTCCAACACATACCAGAAATCTGTCATCTTCGGTAATGTGATAACTAAAATTGTACTACATATGAATAGAATTATTCTTTCCCAAACTTGATTGCATTTTCAAATGGTGTATACCATTTTTCATCAAAAATTTAGCTTTTAAATTGAATACAAATTCACTTGGCTTAATATTTTTAGTAAAACCAACCAGTTTCAGAACCACTGTTCCATCTTCTAGGTAACTACAAACTGAAAATTACAAAATACGGGCAATTATATTTTTGGCAACTTGTTGTGTGTACCTTCTGTAAGACATAAAACAGTTTAAACCAAGTGAATTGTATTTAATGTTATTTGCAATGAATAACCACAAAGTAATAACCCACTACAGCAATATAATTTATATTGTATTAATTCTTATCATTTTTATGTTACTTGAATAATTTAAACAGAAAATAATTTCTCAGTGTCGTATAACTTTAAACTATTTTAATTAAAATTATTTCAAAACAATACTGCAACTAAAATTAACTATTATTTGTAAAATAATTAGTGGATAATTAGATTGAATAGAAATTTACTTGCACGTAGATAATATAGCTTGCTTTGTCATGCGTAGTTATGAGAATCAATATTCTACATAAAATACATTATTATGGCACATACTTTTTTCACAGCAATTAGACCTACTGATCACTTACAAAAATGATGACAGAAAAATACTCCGTAACCTAAATACATATTTTGGTTACATTTAAAAATATATTAAACTGTGACCTTTATAAGCCAAATTTTATCAAAAAAATGCAATATTGCCATCTTAAAAAATATTGTTGCGTCTTGGAAAATATTAATATTTTTCTATGTTTTAAGGAAAGTTAGATTACAATCTATTCTTTACAGTAGTGTTTTTAGTTTTGATAAAATTATAATTCTTACAGTGATGTACCAGAACTATGAGGGTGATACAGAGCCGACAAACGGAGGTGAAGGAGGTCTGAAGCGAACATTCAGACTACAAGATAGTCATGTAGATAAGGCGATAACCATCAATCGTACTAGACCTGCTCCATGTGATAAGAAGGTACATAAACAAATGTCGATGTATCCTATTTTCTAAATACATCTTTTTTTTAATAGAGATGGGAACGTGGAATACACATTGCGTCGATATTCTTACTATTTTTAAAATAGGACTAACTTGTGTCCTGGTTGGTGTCCTGGACTTGAACCACTGATCACTGGAGAACAGAACAACCAACATTGTGGTGGAAATTACTTGGCATTATTTGATTCAATTGGTGGTGGACTGTGATCTGACAAATTAGCGTTCCAACAATCGTTGAAAATATACATATTTGACAAAATTATTAATTTAATTTTTATGAGTTGAATAAATAAATTTTACATGTTTATAGCATTGAATTTGTGGTTGGACAAAACTAAAAAAAACTAACAAACTTTATATAAACCATGTTAATTTTTTAATGACTTTGATACATGTGACAAAATAGGTAAATACTAATACATATTACACTTGTTACTTTCAGGTTTCATTATACCAGTTGCAGCAGTATCCCGATAAGGAAAGGGCTCCGTACAGAAATCCCGCCAAGGGATGTGAAAGGTACGATGGATTATTTGTCAAGTTATATATTTTCAATAATATTTTGTTACATTTAGGTGATTTTAAAAATCACACTACCAAGATATATAAAGCAAATAATTTAATTTCATTGGAGTTCCGAATTACGATTTTCACAACTATAAGCCAGGTGGTTGATTTTTTACAAGATTAGCATACTAACTTCATCCTGGCTATGAAAGAGCTTGAACTGGTTTGGTATTGATACCACTCTACCCGACACGCTTATAATGCAGCATCATCTACAGCAGTGCAGAAGTACTGGCTCCCAAATTGAGTAACTAACTCAAGCTCGGTTTCCAGGGCATACGTGGTGCAAGTAATTCCGGGCAGTAACTTGGTGCTGGTGGTGGTGGACTCGGTGTGCCCACAAGACGAGCTGGCGCCCCCATTGCGCTTGGCTCCGATGCCTGTGGAGCGGAACCACAGCCTGGCCTGCGAGCGCGCCTCCATGGCCCCTTTAAATCGTCAGAAACTGCTGCCCTGTATCAATTTTCACCCCAATGTGAGAAACAATGATTTTGATTTTGCTGATAATGAGTTACTTACATTGAAAAACTATTAAATACCACCAATATATTTTACAATATATCATATTTTTGTTTTCCTTTGTTAATTAGTTAAATTTTTTGCAGGAAAGCCAAATTGAGCTTTGCGGAGGAGGTAGTCACACTACTTTAACCTGGGAAATTCCACTATTGTTGTCTTGTTTTGTCATCAGTCTAAACTATTTCCAACAATGTCACTCAAGGTCTTAATTAATTAAATAAACCCATTCTATAGTTTTAAAAATACTCATATCTTATGCAGCATTCAATTTTGAATACGCCATGCATTATTTTAAAAAACTCGTTAAATACAGTAAGAACCCGGGTTAAATACGGATGTTACCTCGGACTAACTGCAAATCTGGACAAGAAGAGAAGTATGTTGGCCTTCATCTGACCCGCGTGGAATAATTCACTCAGATGTGCGGTTATCTTACTTAAACACTAAACAAATTTGTGAAACAAGTACATTTTTTTTTACTTTTGACTGCGTAATGACCAAATATTTTCATATAGTGGTAAATATTTATTCATATCCTCGAAATACAGTTGTGTGTGTAGTACGCAAGCACAGACATTTTCATACATATGTACCAGTTCAAGCCATTCTACTGTTACTTTGTAAGCTCATACACTTAGGTCGAACTGGATGTACTGCACATTAGTAGCAGTATGTTAGAATTGGTGACACATCATTAACAATTCTTATTTAGATTAAATTCATCAACCTTCCAGATTCAAAAAAATAGTATTTTCCACTTAATGACAGTGAAAATAGAACTAATAGAAATGAAAATTTAATAAAGTGGCAAGGAAACTTCTAATAAGAGAAGATCAATCTACAAATTATAATATGGAGCATATTTATATTCAATTACATACATTTTATGAATCTAAAATTATCGATCCAATCATGATTAGTCTAAATATACATACCTAGCATAATAGTATACATATCTATCTATGGTCAGTCAAATACTAACTAAATAAATTAAATACATCTCAGTTTTATTAAAGATATTCACAAAATATTATGATTTTGGTGTCGTTACCCAATGGAATGTGGAGACATCCAAAAATTATTAATGACTACATTATTTTTTATTACTCCCTTTCTTTTAACTCGTAGCGTCTGCTTCTCTGCCGAAAAACTTTGAATCGATTTTTAATCCTTTTCTCGTGATCCAATCGAGCTGAAACTTTGCAGGCAGACTTGTGGGAATAGATTTTCCACATGAACAAGAGGAATATGTTGATAGAATATCAAATTAGAAACAATACAAAAGAGAAAGGGAGTATAATAAAAATATATTTCTGTTTGATAAAATGGAGTATAATAAAAATATATTATGGGTTTGTTTTTTTTCATGTGAAAACATCTAAGCTTGTGCCCGAAAATTTCACACTAGTGTAATCTTAGAAATGTGTGATAAAAAACTGACCAAACAAATACATTACACTCGTTACCTTAGTGATTACACATTTTATTCAATACATGTAAATGTCAAACATACTTTTTTTTCATAATTACATATCTAAAAACATTGAACATTCTTTGTCCATTAATCACAATAAGAATATCTTATTAGCATGTCCAGGACAGCTATTCTAGAACCATTGTTATTACATGTTCATAGTTTTATCAAAGTTTTTATCAGCGTTATAAATATTGGGTTCATCTGAAGTCCCAGATGCTAGGGTTATGGATATTTTTAATTCTAATTAATTTTGCTTTAGGGGAAACAAAAAAATTGTGTAGTTATTTATAAACCATCTAATAATATGTTTATTTTTGTTTCACTCGATAATAATATTGTGTCAGAACAGAGCCCCCGGTATATTAGCACATAACATATTCACCAATTGGTAATTAAACCATCATAAGCTAATCCTACTTACTCCACAAAATTTAAAACGAAAATAACAGTTCAAATGCAGACTGGCAAAATTTTTGTGGAGATGTCATTGGAGGCTAAATTTCCATTCCTAAAATACCATTCCTCATTGGACTTATATATTTTTTAAATTGAGATATCAAATAGAATATGTAATGCCAAAAATAATTTACTTATTGTACATATGTATGGGAAAATATTTGTATTTAATTCGTTAATATTTTGGCTTTGACAATGAGATCTTTGAATGCATAAATCGTAAAAAAATATGAAATCAATTATGTAAGGAGCGTCCAACCGTATACATTTAATTTATAGGTTTTATCATTTTCCATTTTATAAAATTATGAGAAAATAAGAAACTTAATTGAGATAATTAATAAAGAAAATAAATAAATCTACCTAAATATGAATAAGTAAAGTGGGTACGTTCGGTGGATGATCAGATGACGGAGATTTGTAAATACATAATGTGCGTTAAAATTTTAGATATCTCCTTGGTTTTTTTTACTAAGATTTTAATAATAAAATTTATATTCACTAGTTTTATGCTCAACTTGAATGATTGTAATATTTAAATATTTAGCTAAATATACTTTTCATTTGATGTTGTTTATATATAACATAAAGATATATATTTTGATGGAGAATTAATTTGGGTTTTGTTTTGATATTTTGATTGTTTTATATAATGTTCTGTACAGTCTGTGTGCCTTTTTATCTATATTATGAATAAACAATTTTATTAAAGTGGCAGCGTAACATTTTATTTTAAATATTTACCTAAATTTTATACTGTAAAACCCCATTAATTCGAACTCCGGTAATTTGAAATTCGCCAAAATTTAAACCCAGAAGTCCCAAAATATTAATTTCATAGTTAATTAAGCCCAATAATTCAAAAAGTAAGTCATACGAAACTATTTTTAGTCCCTTGCGAAATAAATCAATACATTTTAGGTCCTAATTAATTTTTTTTTTTTTAATTTTTGAAAATTGAATTTTTTTTTCTCACAAGTGAGAACAAGAAATATCTTAGGGTAGGTACTTTAGTGATAGAAATGTTGCGATATTTGTATTAGTGCCATAAACCACTGGCGCGTCCTGTCACGCGCAGCAAGAACTTATTCACATTCAAATTCTTATGGAATAAAACGCTTTGCCACGGCGGTCACGCTTTCTGATGAAGTCAGTTGATTCTTGCCGCATCTTGTTGCGTGTAAGTTATCGCGCCTAAAAAATTGCATGCCGGTGACATGTCGCACCAATAGGTTATGGCACTTAGCATAATAAATATTGCGTTTTCGAAATGGTTTCTTGAAATATTTAAAAATACAGACGTTTTTCAAGAAATTAATGGCTTTTTTCATGAGTTTAACAATTTTGGTGAAATCTGCAATCGCATTGTGATTTTTTTGAACCTTGAATTTCAAATTAAGTGGGCTCTGCATAATTCGAAATGTTTTTTTGGGTCTCTTAAATTTCGAATTAACGAGGTTCTACCTAATCTCTTGTTCCGATTGGTGTTAGACGTCAAAAATTATTATGTAGTTGGAAAATCAGTGTGGACAAGGTGTTTTATATGTAAAGTGATATTGAACTCGTTGCAGGCTTCTGTCGAGTAAACGTCAGCGGTTCCCAAACATTTTTCACAGTTTGGGAATCACTGGATTAAGCCTTCATAATAGTGAGTGACAATTTTTTACAATCACTAGGTAAGTACTTAATATAATTCATCATCATAGAATTGCGTCAGGATATTAGAGTGGGATGAACGTCAATGGAGGTATTCCTTTATTTTTCTAGAGGTTTTTTTTATATTAACTTGAAAGGAATTCTTGTGGGTTATTAGAAAGAAAATCAATGAAAACAAAAAATGTTAACATATATTTTTGACAATCTCTTTATTGATATAACAATTATAAAAAATTGTAGGAGTGTGTATGCACATTAGAAGATATACTTCTTTGGTGTGATTGTGATAACTGATATTTACATATTGGTTACAAATTATATTAATACAATAATATGATCTCTAGGGAGATGATAAATATAATTGATAACACTTTAATGTAGTTAATTTAATTATTAATATTTGTTTTTGAAGTAGCACAAATGTAACTGTTGGTTTTTGACATTTAAAATAAAAGATAAATGTCGATAATAAGAGATAAACAGTTTAATGACATTTATCGCCACAACATCACAGACATATGATGCGATAAATCAAATAACATGTGCATTTTCAAAAAAAGTCCAGTGAAGTCCAGATAAAACATGAAAATGCCAACCCACTTTCATGTTTTATCAATTTCCATATTCAAAAGTTTGGAAACTTTACAACTTTATTGCCGCATTAAAAGTCGAATGAATGAATGTGTTTTTTGTTTTGATAATGACAATTACGTTGTTTTTGCAAAAATATCGACAATAACCTTATCGACCTGCAGAACCATACCGTTAACTACAAACAATAAATGGAACTCACAAAATTTATGAAAATACGGAAACTGGAATTTATGAAAGAATCAAATATTATAAAAAAGCCAAATAAATTAACATCACTGGAAATAAAAGTAATTACAAAAAAGCAAGAAATATTAGGTCCTTACATATGAAATTGGCGTTTAGTATGGGAGGAACATAAAGCCGATTTTTTTTTATTATAATATATTTATTTAATCAAAGTATGTACCTTTGCTATTTATGCACTTTTTCCATCTCATAGGTAGTTCATAGATCCCTTTACTAAAAAAACCATTCGGACGGGAATCAATAAAATCTTTGAAGGCGGTTTGGACTGCCCCATCGGAGTTGAATTTTTTCCTTTGCAAGTTATCCAAATTTCGAAAAAAATGGTAATCTGTTGGGGCAAGGTCCGAAGAGTACAGTGGATGTCTTAGACATTCCAATTGAAGCTCCTCTAATTTGGTAGCCGTCTGTTGTGCAGTGTGTGTTCTAGCGTTATCATGAAGCAGCAGTGGCCTAGAGCGATTAACCAGCCTCGGTTGTTTAGCAGCTAGCTTTTCCATCATGGTTTGCAGTTGCTGACAATAGACATCTGCCGTAATCGTCTGGCCAGATTTAAGAAAGCTGTAGTGAACGACACCAGCACTAGTCCACCAAACGCTCACAAGTAAGTTTTTTAGAGTCAATTTTCGCTTGGGGCATGGTTTGGCTGGTTCGGCAGGGTTCAGCCATTGCGATGAGCGCTTCCGATTATCGTACAGGATCCACTTTTCATCACAGGTAATGATTCGATTTAAAATCCCTTTATTATTGTGCCGGTTGAGTAATGCAACGCAGCAGTCAACGCGCGTTTGTTGATTTGCTTCACTCAATTCGTGAGGTACCCACCTTTCAAGCTTTTTTACCAATTTGCTTCGAGTGGATTAAAACAGTTTTATCACTAACACCGCAGCCTGCAGCTAACTCGGATGTGGTTTGCGATGGATCTGTCGCCATACACATCATTAATCCTTCGAGCCATTTCTGCAGCACTGGTCCCACGGTGGAACTCGTACTCGTAAATAACGCGATATTTCAAGTTTTTCATTTTGTAAACTGAGTGACGCAAAGAAAAAAACAATTGAAGAAAAAACAAATGAATTATAATTTTCAAAACACAAATACATGAGTAAATAGCTGTATAAATTTGGATTTGGAATTCCTAACCAAAGAGAAGATATTTGAGATCAAATTTGCCAGTATGGCAAAATGCCAATTTCATATGTAAGGACCTAATAAATATACAAAGAAACTAAATAAACAGTATAAGTAAAATAAGATCACAAAATACTAGTGATGGCATATAATGATGGAGGTGGTACACTAACCGTTATTTGAGAATTGTATCTGATTGCTTTGATGATTGGCAATTGATTTTTTACAATTCGACGGGCAACTATTGGTACTAGACGACAATTATATCGTAGTTAGCAATCTGTACAATAAGATACAAATTCCAAACTGTAACGAAAATAACCGGTTAAAACAACAGTTTGACCATCACTAACGGCATATAGGTACCATGTTATTATATTTTAATATATTAATTCATATTATATTTTTATTTTATATTATTTATTTCAAGTTATTATGAATCAGAACTGAAATGTTCACTGCACAAATAAGAGTTTTTGGTTGGCTGGAAGTTTTTTTTAACACATCAATTTGTTGTTTAAAATCTGGTATTTGAAGAAGAAATCTGAAATTTCATAATCATAATCAGCCAAAATAATCTCCAAGATCCTCTAAAAGAACAACCTTTCCTTGACAAATTAAAGGTTATGAATGAAAAAAGACTAAGAAACCAAAAACTTTGGCATCCATAAGTACCGAAAGATTTAACCATTTTTGAAAAATTAAACAATTGTGACTGATAGATTTTCAAAACAATCACAACACATCTACGTTTTCTATGAAAGCGGGGGCGCTGTTCTCTCTTCAGCAGCTGCACTACTCGCACAAAAGACACAGATGAATTGCTTGTGAACTTTCTATAGCCTGGAGTTCCATATTCTTTCTATATATGGAGTGCTGCCAGATAGGTATACCTCAATGGATGCATCAGTGACTTTCGTGCATTCTAAAAGCACAATTGACTTCATTCCGAAACGAACAATGAACTAAAGACCTAAATGAACCATTTCAGAACGATTTTTTCATATTACAAGAGCCTAGCTTAGTTTGAAATATAATGAATGTCACATGCATTCCACCTAAACATTTTGATTAGAAATTCACAATAGAAAAATCAATAATTTACATTTTTTGCATTTACATTGTATATTTATGAAATTGTTACTAGAATTATTATTAGAAAAATCATAGAATAAGTTTGATTGATTATTAAAAAAACCTACTGAATTTTTAGTTTCCGTATAATCAACCCATCAAATGGAGTAGTCATATTGAAGTTGGCAGCATTAATACTATAGAAAAGGGTGGGCAGCTGTGTTCTTTGGGTACAGATTGAAGGTCAATATAAAATAAAAGTGAAAATATTAACAACCATTTATTATAACTGTAATCTTTATTAATTAAGGTAAATTATAGAAGTCTCACAAAGACGAAGCTATCAATATGAGAAATGTGTATGGAAGTATTTATAGGGTGGCCCAGGGATAACGATCTGTATTTGCTGGCTTAAGTGATCTAATTAATAGTTATTCACTTTAGCCAGCTTATACAGGACACAAGCCCTGAGCCACCCTATAAAGACTTCTATACATGTTTCCCATATTAATAGCTTCGTTTCTGTGGACAAAATCCAATTATTGTGTTCTTAGAACATACATATAAAAATACTGCAATATTTATTTTTTAATCTTATATTTTACACAGTACATATTAACAATGTGATAACAGAGCATGCAGAAAAAACCAGTTATGATAATAATTTGGTCGTCAAACCTTTTATATATTATAAATAAAAATTTGAGCATTGAAAATTTTAAGCATTTTTCTTTTCTCAGTAAGGATTTTACTTGTTTTCGAAAATAGTCTTTCTCAGGGCTCCGAAGCTGACGTACGACAAATTTTTTTATCACTTCAAAAATCTGATATATGTTTATATTCTTCCTTTCTTTCCACCATATTAAAAGGTCTCCTTTCCTTCACAGAAGCAGCTCTTTATTATTGACTAGTACATGGCGATTCTGAATTTGCAGGAGCTACCCAGTGTGCGATGATATACACTCTCACTTTCTTCATTCTTTAGCCCGCTGTATGCTAAATTATATTTACGCTCATCAGAAAAGAAAATTTTCCAATCTAAGTTTTAGCAGCGTAGTAACACCCCCTTTTAACTCCCTCCCACCATAACTTAACTGTCTACACTTAAAAATTAAGTTTAGTAAATTTATTGCCCTAAAGAAGAAAATCGCTCCCGAAACATGTTGAATTTTTACAATAAAAATGAATTGAGGATAAAACAAAGGGTTACTTATTTTGAATATAATTTTCATTACATAGTTTCAACTCCAATAATCTCATTTGATTCGTATTTGATAATTTGGAAAAGTGAGAGAACTTCTTTTGCAATATTATATAAATTATATAAATTTTCATTGAATTATTTTTGTTATATTAATTTAGCTGATGGGAATGCGCGTTGAAAGCGTTCAGTTGCATTGAAAAATGCCAGCTACCATATTGCTGTCTTTGTAATTAACAATATCAATAATTTTGCAATCCGCGCCCCAAATTTTTTATCAATTTTCCTTATCTCAATGAAATGTTTTCCGAGGTATGTCTGAATCCAAATTCCACCCGTTCTAATAAAAATGACCGAAGACTATGACCACTGTTAATAAAATGACATGTAACAGGACATAAAACTCTCATTAGTTAATGAAGTCCACAAAGCTGTTGTCATTCGAGGGAGAAATAAAGTACATACTCGGGCTTCTACCAAGAAAACCTACTTTTTCTACAATAATCTCGAGGAACTTTTAAAAAATAGGTAGATAATATCTTCTTTAATGGAAGAGAAATAAATATCATCTTTAATGGAAGAAAAATATCTCCTGGGCAGAGAAAATAATACATTTTTGAACATTTTATCTTCCAAAATACTAAATGGATTGTATTCTTTTAGAAATGATCAAGAATTGATAACTACCTCTTTGGTGCTCATAAAACTGAATGTCTGAGACATGTAGAGTGTTTTTTTAGATACCAATATGGCAGGGGCGTGCAGTGGGAACATCGCAGCATGACTTTTACGTTACCAATTATTCTATCACAATTATTATCATAGTATTAATATTTAGATATGCCATAATAATCTGTTGCATAAATATTTAATTTCTATTTTTTTCCAAAATATATGTTTACAAAAAAGTCATATGCTTCAATGTTCCCACTGCAATATAGACACATGTGCATTTCAAAAGTATAAATACAAAGCTTATAAATTATTTTGTATAAAATATTAAACGGAAGCCTCTTCTCTTGTGAGTTTTCATTTCAAAAACAGTTAGATGTGTGTCAGTGATTACATTTACAAATGAGCAGTCAAATTCAACAGTGGAATAATGAAAATATACTTATTCATAGTATTTATGAATTGAATAGCATATTAATCTGTGTACATAACAAGATCTTGAATTACTCGGATATCTAATTGACTTTAGTGAAAAATAGTCTATTGTAATGTACAGGCAGGATATTAGGCCAAATTAGAAAATATTCAGCACTCTCCAATAGTTATCGCAACAGTTTTATATGTTTTTCTCAAAATGAGAAGTTTTCATTACGGCGGGATTGTGAACAATTCAAATATGAATCAAATTCATTCGATCTTTATTCTTATTTGTTGGCGAAACCTAATTCTTGACAGTCCATAGTGGACTGACCAAATTTTTTCAAGGTCATGAAAACCCTGCCTAATTGAGAAACATAAATGTATGAATATTTACATATTACAAATTAATGGTTAAATTTGACTGTTTATGCTTTGTCAAGTTTCTTTTCCTTCTCTGCGCTTCTGATCGCCTCTATCTCCTGCAAGACATTCTGCACATGTATGTGGCTTCTGATTCGGCTGATGAGGGTGTCTAAAGCAGCGCCTCCCTCCATCAGAATGCTGAGACTGTGTACGGTGCCCCCGCTTCCCGTCACCCGGTGATCAGTTACTCGGTCTTGATTGTAATTGTACGTCCGGATTTTCTCATTTCGGAGACCAGAACCAATCTAAAAGTAAAAAAATTTAATAATTTTTTTCAAATATGGGATGGATATCTAATTGAGGGAATCTGTGGGGTTGCAGTTTTAATTTAATTTAATTACGAAATAAAGCAAATTAAATGTGATAATGTAATATCTGATAATGTGCGACGACAGACGGAATCGCCACCACCGCACGCAGGTCGGGAATTAGGAAGGAAATTTTTTCCTTCACAACCTCCGCCGACAATGATTGATATTCTGACACCCGAGATACACTAGGCCAAAGCTAACTACGTCCACAGCTGACAAATTGTACTTACAGCTTTTTCTTGGTATATTGAGTGCGGATTCAATCTCCAATTCTCCTGGCTTCATCGAATATGGAACAGATCGATCTGTCTCTTCCGAAAGATTACTTGAACTGAGACTGCGGCTACATCGAATTCGGAAACAGATTGATTCATCTATTTCCGAAAGGCTTAAAACTTGAACACTTGGGATACGTCAGATATCGCAACCACACGAAAAGGAATGCCAATTCTTAGTAGAAAAGACACCCGCGCACACACTTTCCAACTGTCACTGGTCAGATTTATAAAAGGTTTAAATCCTGGCTAGCGGTTGGCGTAGAATACGTCGGGCGTCAGTTTGGACCAATCAAAATCATTTCAAAACAATTACCTAATACATATATTATAATAGCCTGGTTACATTTTAATCTAACACATTCTATTCATAATAAAACATATTCTATCACATAAATTTTTAATCTGAATGTCTGGCAAAGTGAGCAAAATTCACCATTGATCTTACCTTTTGAATCACATTTTTGTATAGAAAGATATCATAATAAATTTTATTCATCCGGTTCCATATATTTTGAATATGGATGTCTTATTAAAATGACACAAACTAAATTATTTAATCAATTAATAAATTACCAAATCTACAAGTAATTAGTGAATTATCATTTCTGCGAAATTGGCTCCACTTTTGGCAATCAATTATTTGACCTACAGCAGGTAGCTAAAGATGCTACGAGAGCAAAAATAAAAATTGTGAGATACATGCTAAGGGACATTAAGTAATCATGCTGTGTGGGAATATAATTTTAAAAAGGGAATACATAATTCATAACCACAAAATAACATTTCTTACCTGTGACTTCCTTAAAGTTCTTTCCTCCAGGTCTTGCTTGTCTGACTGTTGCTGGAAGAGTATCGCTCTTAACTTGGCCATGGCCGTTTTCTTGTTCTTGTGTTGGTCTCTCTCTGTTTGGCACTCCACAGCGACTCCCGTGGGAAGGTGAACCACTCTAACAGCGCTGTCGGTGGTGTTGACATGCTGGCCACCAGCTCCAGTCGATCGTTTTGTCTCCACACGAATATCACGATCGGAGATGTCCACTTCTATCTAAAATGACATAAATTCATTATTATATTAAATATGGTAGACTAATGACCGCTTCTTTTGATACTGGGATATTTCGGGGCCCCAAGATGAAAACTGACCATTTCCTTGTAGTTTCAGACCGCCACTACGAAAAATACAGTAACAGCACTGTATAGAATCAAAAATGATTATTTACAAAAGGATGATTTTAGGGATTAAAAGGAAAATCGTTGAAAGGTTGAGCGTGAAAAGGAATTATCATTTCTGCAAATCAGCGAAGGAAGTCTGTGGCACAGCTAATCAGGGAAGGAAGAAAGGCGGTGGATGGTGGGATGATGACATTAAGGAATTAATGAAAGTGTTACCTTTTGATGAGTGAATGTGGATGAATTAGCGAGAGTAAAATATTTGTATATTAGTTGTAAAAAAACAGTCAAATCTAGTGTGAAGGAAGGAAAGAGCAGCAGAAAAGAGAGAAAAAAGAAAATGGCTAAAACTTTCCTTATTAAATATTAATGTGTAAAAATGTGTATTATTATTTACAGGTTAGGGGTTATCCATAAAGTACGTCACACTAATTTCGTGATTTTTTGACCCCTTTCCCGTCCTTGTCACAGTTGTTCACATTTGTGAGACCCCCCACTCCCTAGTGTGACGTCACATATTTAGCAATTTTACATTTAGAAATTGACGAATAGACGAAACACTTAGCATTCGATGGATTCACCGTGCGGGTGCCGGGTCCATCGCATTGCAGAGCCGAGAACAGTGCCTGGGACCCAGGTGTAGGTTTAAGAGGCCCCCTAACCAAATCCGATAAGACTCCGTTAGTGCCGTTTTCGATACGCATTCTAATATGGAACTTACGGAAGATCTGGATAAGCCAAGATCCTTCAGTAAGACGTATAGGGCTTTTGCCGATAAACCTCTCGCGCCTACCTCTATCGCGTACAATTGAACTATATAACTGTTTTTAATAAATTGTATTAGATTTTGAAATGTGACATCACGAAACTTAGGACCCCTCCCACCCCTTGTCAGACAATGTCACAATTCGTCAACCCCCTCCCCCCCCCTTAACGTATGACGTACTTTAGGGATGGCCTCTTATATCAAAATTCAGATTCGAAAGTATGGAAAATTTATTTGGAAAAAATGTAGATCTACAAATGGCCTACAACAGAATCATGAGAGGAAGATTATGGAAGGTTCTGTGGCTACAGAGTAAATAGTAAACTGTGGTAGTCAATCATGGGTAGAATTGGTGAACGTTATTGTGTAAAGCTTCATCACTTAAGCCAGCCATATGATAGGTCGTAAGCCCTATGGACACCCAAAAAACTTCCTTACCTACTTTCTCTTATAAAACAGTAGCTTCATCTTTATGGAACATCTATAATATATCTTGAATAGAAAATACATACAGGTACTGCGTGTGTAAGAATCAATGGATCATTCACACCATGGCTTGACATTACAAAAGGTGACATTTTTTATATGGATAATTGTATGAAAGAACTGGAATTCATGAATATAGGAGAGAAAATGAGTGATGTATACTGTTTACTGAGTCTAGTAAGTCTATGAAATATTCAAGAAAAGTGATCTTATTGTTAACAAGTCAAAAGTGGTGGTATTCGAGAAGAAGGAATGTAAGACAATGTTTGAAATACTTGTTGGCAATGAATATTTGGAACAAGTAGACGAAATTACGAATTTGGGAAGTACTTTGAATGCAATCATTTCTAATCGGAACATGTCAATCAAGACAAGACTTAGCGGTACATAATGAAATTCTGGTATCAACACCTATGTAACAAAGTGAAGCCTGGAGCTGGCAGAAGACGAACAAAAGTAAGCTATACACAGTGGAAATGAAATCACTCAGGCACATTTTCAAATTCCTGAATTATAAAGTAAAGAACGAACAAATTGGGAGAGAATGTAACGCTGATCTTAGCACAGCGAATAGGAAGAAAGCATAAATGGTTTAACATGTGGAACAAACAAATGAGGATAGAACGGTAAGAAAGATATATAAAGCAAGTGTTGATTGCACCAGAAACAGACGACACATGCGGAAGACATTGTGTGACCAAGTAAACCAGATCTAGAAGACAGTCCTTTTAAAAAAACTTAACAATTGACAAGCTGCATGAGAAGATGTGGATAAGGAAAAAGTTGTGTATCAGGAAGAGAAATATAATAAATCTTCAACAATGCTTTGGCACCATTCCGCCGGGTACATTAACATTAAACAAAATTATATGGTTAAGAATATAAATATAAAACCTCGGTAGGTTGCAGCATGACGGCTACGCTAACTGTGCTGGTGTGCAACCTCCCTCCCTTCTCCGTGGCCGGCACCCTCTGCACTCGATGCACCCCGGCCTCCAGCTGCAGGCTTTCAAAGGTGCCCACTCCCGACATGACCACACAGGCTTTCCGCACTCCTCCGATATCCGTCTTGTCCAGCTGGGTCACTTGGCACTCCCAGCGCTTGTACTCGGCGTACCCCAGGTACATCTCGAACACCTCCTTCGCAAATAGCATGGCTTCTTGACCTCCGACGCCCGCAGTAACTTCCAAAATCGTATCCGATGGGCCATATTTAATGTTGTCTTCAAACAGAGAATTCAGTAATTTAGCGTCAAGCTCTTTCAAAATATTATCGTAGGTCTCACGCTCTTCTTTCATCAATTCCCGCATATCTTCATCTTTAGAATCTTCAACATTTAATTCCTCCAAATTTTTTAGGTTATCCAATACGGTTGAACGTTCTTCTAGTACTTTTACAACAGGTAATAATTCTCTCAGTTTATTTTTCTCTCTTCGATTTATAGACAATTTTGTTTTTAAATCCCAATACTCTGTCTTTACATATTCAAAGTATTTCAGCACTGCTGGATCGGATATTTCTAATAAAGGTTTTGTAGAACATAGCCTACACAATACACTAATATTTTGAAAAGGATGGAAATTCCTTTGGAGTGGATAAATTTTATTGAAGGCTCGAAATAAAATCATTTTATATCTTATTTTTAAAAGTCTAAACTTTGGAATAACATAACCACAAAATTCGAAAACTGACAGTTCATTTTGTGTAGAGATTAGAGATGGATCGTTCTTTAAAAAAGCTGTTTTTTTTTTGAACTGTTCACTTTCCTGAACAAATGAACTGTTCAGTTCACTTTCACCATCAACCGTTCATTATTGCTTGCCCAACGTAAATTGGCGTGCGGCGAATTTGGAACTAAAACCCGCCCCGCCCGCACCCGGCGGTAATCCCGCGCCCTGTCATTCAGTTAAATTTCGGGAACTGTGACATCTTGATTATCAATATACACTGAATTATTATGTCCAAAACATCCAAAACAGTCCGGGATGGTGCATGAACAATTGCCAATGAAGTATTAAAGTTATGCGAAGCTGGCCAAATAATGGACCGATATTACCGTCTGACAGTTTCACAGATAGAACGGCCGCCATTACTGCTTGGTTTCTTTAGTGCTGCCCGACCAAATTTTTGTTAAAGGCTACGACACCGGTCACCGGACATTCTGTACAGTAGCCGGCAAACATCTTGAAGTTTTACGCATAGTGGGGGGAAGTTTGCGCATGTACCATTCCACCAACGAGACCCAAATTTTGTCTTCTGCTAGGGATGGGCGTTGAATGGACGGACTAGTTGAAATCAACCGTTGACGTTGCTTCGACGCGTCGACGGTTTACGTTTATCGCATGAACTAGTTGAATTCGTAGACGGTGGACGGCGGACGCCGTGGACAGTGGACGATTCGAGATTCAACGTAGTGCAAAGCAACGAGCGAGAGCAAGACAAAACGTCTCCGTTTATTTCTCTCTCATCTCTCGCTGTCGACTTGTAGATGCCATGGACGTCATAGACGGCTTGACGGGTAATTTCATTTCAACTCTAAAGTACACGACCATAGAGTGCAGATCTGTGTACATGAACTATGACACAGACTTGAAATTTGAATGCATGCGTAGGGTGAGATAGGCTTAATAAGCTATTATCTATTATTTTTTACTTGATTTGTGCGATGTGCACGTGCGACGGTTCGGTGAATTCCCAATTTTTTCGCTGTATAAAATAAAACAATTCTGTTTAATTATTTTATTTTTTATTGAACTAATATATTACTGCTTACACCTGATATTGTTGTGTACACCTACTTCTTTCTTTATTATATATAGAAAGAAGTATATAAAACAATATGTAAAAGCTTATAATGTGCGTAAACAAATAAATAACAAAATATTTCTTTTTACATATGAGCATAAGTAGCGGTTTTACTTTCTCCGAAACTATATTCTTTCGAACTTCTTTAAATTTTAAAAATTAACGTAATAAAATTAGCCAACGGTTGAGCCGTCGAGCAGCGTCGCGTTGAACCGTAGACAGTTGACCATCGTCCCGATGTTTAGATAGAACGTCCGCGACGTCCGCGTAACGAAGTTGACGCGTCAACTAGTTGACGAATTCAACCAGTTGATCGTCTCGTCGATGGACGGACGTAGACGGTCTCGTTTCGTCGACGGTAAATACGTTGACGACCCATCACTATCTTCTGCGCATTCCCCCACTACGCCAAAGAATTTCAAGAAGTTTGCCGGCAACTGTAAATAATGTATTGTGTAATAAATTTACACCCTGGCAACTTCTGTTACGCGACAGGGACGCCCTCCCTCGCGCGCCAATTTATACTGGTCGCATTCTAGTCGCAAGTAGTTTAGTTAGGTGGTCGTAAATTAATTTGGAATTCCTACAGTCGGTATGGAATGCAAGAAAGTTATTTTAATGTGATCCGTTTCATTGATTAATTTAATGTTGTTTATTGGAAATTAACAGTTTCACCGTGATTGTTTCGAAATTCTATCAGTCTTAATTGTTAAATTTTTCAAACATAGTTTTATCTTGCAGTGCTTATGGATACAAAATGTTTGGTATCCAAATTGTGGTCTTCGGTTATTTCATGGGTTAAATGATTGTCGAGGTTTAATTTTCACATGAAAGTCAATTTACCTTCACAATCTTTAATGTGTCAAGGGGAGCTGTTTTTTTAAATGATTGAACAGATTATTTTTGTCATTTATTTAACTGATTACGATTATGAAATTTCAGATTTCCTCTTCAAATACCTTTTTTTTGGCTAAATGGATTCATGTGATGCGCCGAAAAAACTTCCATCATCCCTCTCCATCTTTCTCTATCCTGACATGTACTCCTTCAATGCCTATGCAAAAAGACTTCCAATCAATCAAAATCGGAATATGATATTAAAAGAAAGATTGTTCAATGAATTGTTGAGACAAAACGACCCACGCTTTTAATTTTATTGATATGCCCCTATACTGTGATCACTTCTAGTACCTACTTGCTGCTGGGCTGTTAATAAATATTTTACCTTTTTAGTCATTTCATTTTTATAACAAGCTTTTAATATTTTTATTATTTTCTATTTTAAGTCTTCATCATATTTAATATTTTAATCAAATCTAACCTCAGTTAGTTGAAATTAATAAAATGGGTAAGCGTGTACGCGCGATAAAAATTGTACTTCTTTGGCGTGATGTAATAATCGATATTTACAAGATTAAAGTAGCATATAAATACAATAATACGATGTATAGGGAGATGATAAATATAATTATTGATTAAACTTTAACGTAGTTTAATTACTAATATTTGTCTTTGAAGTGGTACAAAGTAACTACAGGTTTGCGATAGTTAAAATAAGAGATATCAACGTCTCACGACGCTTCGAAGACATTTAACGCCGCAGCATCGCAGACATGTGATACGACAAATAAAAAAACGGGTGCATTTTCAAAAAAGTCCAAGTGCCTACCCACTTTCATGTTTTCCTGCCTATAACGGTTCCGATTTCAAAAGTTTCAAAGCTATTCAACTTTGAATGAATGAATGTGTTTTTTGTTTTAAAAATGAATATCTGACAATTGCATCTTTTTTGCATGGTGACGAACATTTACAAAATCGTAATTCAATAAACAGTTCTAGTTTTAAAATCAATAACCGATTGGTATTCGATTCAAGATGGTCGACAATAGAATTTTTTTTAAATTTATCTTAATTATTTAGTTCCACACATAATGTTGTGTGGGCTAATATATGATTTCACTTAGACATATTGCATTCCATCTAATCATTTAAAAGTTTTTAATTTTTTGCACTCCATATTCTTATATTCTCCATGTTTTGAATATCCTTTGGCAGGCTATCGAAGATTTTTATACCTTTATACATCATACAATTTTGTTTTTATTTTTCTTTGGTAGTCTTATGTTGTCGCTTCCTGAAAATCCTTATTCAGCTTCATCCTATCATCAAAGTATTTGGGTAGGTACTAATCCATGTTTAATTTTAAATATTTGAACCATTACATTATATTTTATTCTTTGATTTACGGTTTCTAGTCCTAGGGCATTCAACATTTTTGTTATTTTAGTTCTCCTATTACACTTCAGTATTATGCGCATCGCTCTGTTTTGTACTATTTGTAGTTTCTTTAGCATTCCTTCGTTGCTTATAAATAATATACTGGAACAATAATCAATGTGCGGGAGAATCATGGTATTGTATATTAATAAACTTTTATTTTTATTTATATATCTTCTTATTCTTCCAAGTAGTTAATGAAACGCAAATTAAATTATTATTAAAATAAAATTTAAAAGTCACATTAAAAAAAATACAAACCGAAAGATGTCACCGGCATGTACAATATTCGATAAAATAACGGTTCAGAATTTTAAATAATTTTTAAGCGCTTGTTTAGACACAGCGGGAACGCGATTTGTGTCATCTGTTCACACAGCCGCGGTTAATAAGCGATTTGTGCGCGCGAAAATAAACGTCAGTTTGACAGTTCTGGTGCCGTTCTCCATCTTTGAATATCAGACATATATTCGCTCATTACTTTGTTAACGACGGCCGTGTTCCATGGCAAGACACATAAATATCATTCTGTCAGTTCATTTTTGGTGAATAAATACCTACTTCTCTAAAATACTCTTTTTCCACCATTTCCAAATATCTCCACCAACTCCTGCCAAGCTTGGTTCTTGGCATATTTGAGTAATTCTCACACTATTACAGGTCTTTTCTACCATATTACAGGTCTTTTCTCCACTTCATCAATAAAAAATTCAGTGTCAAAGCGATCCATAACCATAGAAAAGAGAATATAATCCACGCGTGCTCATGAAACCGTGCGGTGCCCGCAACGCGACTGAACGCTCTCGTAAGGCCCCATAATAATAGGATCGTGCGGGTCTATTTTCTAGCGGTTGGGTTGCGGGCACCGCAGCGGTTGACTAACCGCACGGTTGTGTCTGAATGATCACATACAAACCTAGGTAAATGAGACCCGCACGGATCTCATGCGATTCTGAATCGGCACGGTTCCCGCTGTGTCTGAACAAGCGCTAATGCATACTGCCGCACGATTAGCAAGTTAAGGTAGCGATCCTATTCTCTAATTTTTAAATCATAGAATAGAGATACTATTTGGATCTATAAAATGCAGACGATTTCACAAAATTAATGGTTTTTTCATGAGTTTTACGATTTTTGGCCAATTTCGCAATCTTTGATTTTTCGAAATAATTTTTAGTCCTTTCCGGCAAAAATCAATACAGTTCATAAAATTCGTTTTTACTCCCTTTATTTTAACTCGTGGCGTCTGGTCGTCTGTCTGTCTGACGAAAAAACTTTGGATCGATTTTTAACCCTTTTCCCGTGATTCAATCGAGCTGAAACATTGCAAGCAGACTTGTGGCGATGATCAAAATGATCTATGAGATTTTCGTTAAAAAATGAATAATTATAGTATAATTTTGGATTTTTCGAAATTTTAATGCTTTTTTTTTTCAAATTGGAAACTATACAAATGTTCTAGGAAATGAATAGAATAACCGATGTGATTTTAAAAAACGTGTAACCATTAAAATTAAAAATATAGCTACACTTACTTAAAAAATATCAACATCCATACCAGGTTTAAATCAAAACACCGACGTTATATTCCGTTTGAACCGCAGTTTGCAAGAAAAGTCTGATTACTACCAACGGCGGAATGATAACGTCACGGAATATTTAAAATTTGAATTACTCCGTTGGTGTTATAGGTATTTCACTACAAATTTCGAAAATTTGGTTCACAGATGACTTCGGTTTTTGGGAAGAAATCGAATAATACTTTATTTCTTTTAGATTTCTGCTTAGTTTTGAAGAATTCTACATTACCTACTCAAATCTAATTCTGACTATTTTAAATCATTTGACGCTGGAAATTCATAAGATACGATATTGCTGATAATTTAATCTATCAAAATCTTGATTAAATTGACTTACACATGTTTTTAGAATTTAATCTTCAAAGCATGAAGTGTCTTATCAAAGCTCAAAACATCTGACATTTTAGAAATTGATATAACCGCGTTAATTTGTGCCGCTCCGAATCGCTTTATTCTAGGAATTCCGTCCTTAAGTTGACCTTTTTTTTGGGCCGGCAAAACAGATGCGAGCAAAAGACGCATTCCTGTTTGGCGGCATTAAAAATTATATTATTGCCCTAGAATAAGATAATGTTATTTTAGAATAAGATTTGTTAGTAAATACTATTTCGTAGCTAGTATTAGGTGTGATAACGCAAGCAGTAATTTACGAACATTGCCGAGTATAATGGTTTTCGCGCCGAAAATATTTACGCGCGAATATTTCGGAGTATGGAGAATGGGTGCGCGGGGAGAGGCTCCCTGGGCAGCGAGAAGAGAGGTCGGTGCGGCAAGCCCAGATCAGTTCGCCCCGACCTCCCTCCCGGTGAGGCGAGTATCAGCCCCGGGACGCCACCCGCAGAGAAGAAGACGCGACGACGAGGATGGCCGCCTTGCCTCGGATGGCGGCCGGTCCTCCACGAGGAGTTCCAGGAGGAAGACCAGATGTCTCCCGACGATGCAACGCAGCGGCGACGATCGGCGGGACAGAGCGCGTGGCCTGGGATAGGACACCGCGCCCCCGCCAGATGACGGCGCGGATCCCGCGCTCGTAGCAAGCACGCGACGCGGTGTGCCAGAGGAGCCACCCGCGGCAACCACGACCGCGGCTATGAGGGCCGCGGAGAGTGAAATGTGTTCCGTGCAACGAGTGATAGGACACGATAAACTATGTAAATCAGGACTGCCTGCGTTTAGGCTAGGATTAGTTTTAGGTTAGTGATATTTTTTTTAGTTGATAAGTCTAAAGATAGAATTCTGCTTTAATTAAATAAATTATGTAAATATTTAAATATTGGTGGTTGGTGTTTTTAAATTTCCCGCTCCCCCTCCCTTGGCAAGTGCATTTTAATCTTGATATGGAAAGGACGCGGAGCGCCTCGCGGCTATCAATCGTGATTGATTGATACGCGTTCATATCAATATATATTAAATTACTGTAAGTTTATTGTTATGTTATATGTTTTAATTCGTCTTTAATTGTTGTTATATTTTACAAAGAAAGGGAATATTATAAAAGCTGTTTATGGATTTTTTTTTTTTTGTAAATTTGACGAAATTAAAAAAAATATTTCGATTTTTTTCAAGTGAGAAAAACAAATATATCAATATCGGGTACTTAAATCAAATGTCACAGTCTTATTAGCATACCTAATAAATATTGCGTTTTCAAAATGATTTCTTTAAATATGCAATAATACAGACGCTTTTCACTAAATTAATGACTTTTTCACAAGTTTTACTATTTTTGGCGCGAATTTCGCAATTGTATTGCGATTTTTTTTATACCTTGAATTTAGAATTAGCGGGGTTCCGCGTAATTCGAATTTTTTTTTGGTCCCTGGAATTTCGAATTAACGAAGTTTTACTGTTTTATATTAAGGGGGAATACTTACCCACGAAGCGCGATAGAGGCGATTTTTGTGATTTTTTTAAGAAAACCTACATGAATTATGGTATTTGTATCATTTTTACATGAAAGTACATACATTTAGGAATAGATATGTCAATTTTTTTATTAAAAAATGCCAAGTTGCCAATTATCGATACAAACAGATACAAATCTAAAATAATGGTAACTGTGGTTTTTTAAGCCAATATAAACAGAGACAGATTAGTCATGTCTGAAAGTATGTAGACACAGGCACCTACCTACTCGTCAGTATGACGCAGCCTGCAAAAAACGGGCAACGGGGAATTTATACAACACAATTCTCTGTAGGTAGGTAGGTTCACGCAGTAACTTGATTCCGATTATCGATTAATAACAAAAACCCCCGTTGAGGCGAATTCAGAATGAAGCACGAACGGGAAAGCGAATGACACAAATGATGGGAGGTTATGAATTAACGACATGTGCTGGTTGTTGTGAATAAACATATGCATTTATTAAATTTCAATTTCTCGCCATAGTTTGGGTTACAGTGCACACAATACTTTTCTTGCTTTCAATATACATTGGCAGTAGATACCTATGTAGGTAGATCAGTGATGCAACGAATGTCATTTTTTAAGCATTCGCGGATGCGAATGCGAATGCGAATATCTGCTGGCGAATTCGTGAATGCGAATGCGAATACGAATATTGATTTTATATTAATTTGGCGCCAATTATGTATGGCTTAGCGGCTCAGTTTCGCGCGAGGCGCGTTCCGTTTGCATCTTGTTCCGAGAATTTCCGAGTTGATCTAACAGAAGCATAAAGAATAATTTTGTTTTTGTTTGTTTAAAGTGTTTTCTTATAAAACATAAATTATTTATAGTTTGTAATTGAAGAATATAGTTTTTGTTTGATTTTTGTTTTTAGTTTCGTTAAGAAGATTAAACCAATTAAGAAGATCGAACCCAACATTAAAAGCTTATGTAAAGACTGATAAAAGTTTCAGAGAAGAATTTGTTTTTGTTTGTTTACATTGCATTATTATATTTTTTGTTTTCTAAGTTGTACCTAATGAGAAGTTACATGTTATTTAGTAGTGATCTGGAATTTTAAGCTTTATCACCCAATGTAGAAGTAGATGATAAATAAATAATACCAAATGATAAAGGAAAGTGAAGACTGATAATGTGATTACGAGGTAAAGTTACTTTTTCTAATAATAATAAAAAAGAAATGAATGGATTTTATATTAGCCATGTACATGTTTTTTTCTGATGTTCATGTTCCCTCGAACTTTGCGAATGCGATTGCGAATATGCAAAAATATGCGAATATTCGCGAATGCGAATGCGAATCTTCGTTACGTCACTAATAAATATACCATTAATGCGTGCCGTTTGACACCACTATTCAAAATGTTTAAAAAATAACACGTGAAATGATTTTCGCGTTTGAATTGAACTTGTTCCAAAAACTCCAAAAAAAATTGCCAAAACTCACAAAGTATAAAATTGTACAGAGATGAACTGAAATCCTTCTTTAGGCGAGGGGATTGGACCACAGCGGAAGTATATCTTCCCTCGGTTATAGGTATTTAAGACAGATTTACAATGCAGTTAAAGTATTTATTTTTGCATAATGAAATCCCCACGAAAAAATAAACAAAAGTAATTTTTGCAACAGATGTTGTGCTTTTTTAATTTTGTTCCAAAATGAGTCTCTTCAAGTAAAAACGTCTTTTTTAATAAAGAGCGACATTTTAATTACGACATTATACTTTTTAATGATTATTTCCATGATTATTTAAAAATTTACAAGCTTCAAGTAGTATTTTATTACCTACCAGCCAGATAGTCTACCAATAATATTTCTTTAGTTCATGTCTACATATTTTGGTGGTTTGTGCTAAAAATCCCTTAAATCAACCATTCTTTACTTCGAATAGACGTCTAGTGGAACGTTTAGATTAAGAAAATCTACCAGGCGTGCATTGGGCACGAAAAATTGGCCAATGTAGAAGACTTGACAAACTCAACTCAAATGAATTAAATAAATCAGAATGCTCTAAAACAAATGTTAAGTTAGTTATTCAAAATTATGAATTTAAATGATTTGATTTATTTATTTCAAACCTGTCAAACGTATAACTTCAAATTGGCGGCATTAATTTTTCGACTTTTTAATTGATTAACACATAAATCATTCCATTTTTGAAAGAAATCCACTTTTTAAATTGACGTTAATTTACCAAGCTGCCTTGGCGAAATTGGATAACGCGCCATTCCCGGATTGAGTGGAGGTCCGTTTGTTCCGATCCCAAGCGGCTCAAATATTTTTCGTTAATTTGATTTTTCTGTATGTCTTTTCTAATTGATTAATAAAAGTGTTATAATTTTAATTAAAGTTTTATAATACGAAGTAAACAACGTGTGTATTATTAATTTTTCTAAAAGTTAATTATAATGGACTTCCGCAAGACAAAGCAGGAAAATTTAAAAATATTCTATTTCTTCGCCTTTTGCCTCTGAATCGAAAAGTTTATTATAATTATAAGTAAAATGGCAAACTGTTAAGATGAATGTTATACTTTTTATTTAAATATTGTTATTTTTCTCCAATGTATTTGAATAGGCGATTAAAAACGACAAGTATTAATGGCACTCAGTATACCCACTGATCTGATCCTACAGGACTCAGGATCGGACGCAGGAATACTGAATGATTTTGATTAACATATTTACGCATTTGTAAAAATGTCTGGTACATGTAAACTGCTATTAAAATATTTCAAACAAGCCATAAAACATTATGTCGGGTGAACTTACAAATATCGAAGTATTTTAAATCAGTTGTTTCGTAATCGCTGACCGGCGATCGAAATAATGAAGTGTCATTGGTCGAAATTGGCGTTCGAAGTATTCTGCTCCAATCGCTAGCCAGGATTTTAACGTGCGAAATCCGAAACAGTTGACAATTAGATTTTGATGTTCCGTTGTCTTTTTTCCGTTGGAAGATTGGCGTTTTTCGCGCGGTTCCTAAAAATACGACGTATCCGATGTTGAAAGTTTAAGCCTCTCGGAAATGGACTTGTAGCTCTGTTTCCGTATTCGACGTAGCTTAAGTTTAAGTTAAAGCCTTTCGAAAATAGACATATGGCGCTCTTACAACTCCGTAAGTACAATTTCAACTATGTAAGTAGCTAGTGGATTTAGTAGAGATTTTTCAAATGTCTAAACCATGCGCTTTATTGGCTTTTTCTTTCTTTACTCCGACCCACGTTCTGTGGTGGCAATTCCGTCCATCGTCGTTCATCAGTAGATATTCACGTTACTTTCATTTAAAAAAAGTCATAAAATAGTAAGTGTTTACTTATGTTAAACAATAATTTCTAAGCGTGTCTTCTTCTCTCTGGCTTCATCCCAACTCGCTGTCGTTGTCAACTATTGGGGTCAGCATTCCTCTTTCTTAGGCTATACCTACGTTATTCTGTCCTGGATAACGTCATCCAATCTGTGCCTCTGCATGTGACCATCCCTTTGCCATGATTTTTTTGGTCTTCCTCTGGATGTAATTCGGAGAAGGTCCATGGAGATCGCCTGGTTAACAATGCGTTCGGGTGCTCTGTGACAAACGTGGCCATACCATCTCAATTGATTTTCAATCAAAAAATTCAGTATGAGCAAAGAAGACAGAAAGTCTAATTTCCTTCATTTATATCACCAGGTATGTGCAGCTTGTACCTACATTGAAATAAGCCATGGATAACAAAAATTAAGTTTGTGACTGTACTTCTGTTTTCATGGTTTTTCAGAATCTTCCGATTTTTTGTTTTCTGGAGTATTATACCATGTGACGTGACAATCAGCCCTGATGATGAACCCTGCAATAGGACCCGAAACCTCGGCCAAAAAGGCACAAACCAGAAATGTATGCACCTATCAGTTACCAATCGTAGCAACAAATAGTATCTATAGGATTTTTAGGATTCTAATTTATCGGAATATTTAATTTAATTTATTTAATTGATAACACATATAATATTTTATTACAAAGGTAGCTCGAAAATATTAACAATTAAATTTTAATACCTCACCAAAAATAATTATGATTCTTGTTTGTGGTGAGGAATAATCACTTACAATCATATAGATAGTGTAAACTAATTTAATAAACAATGAGAATTAGGTAATATACGATGTATCTAATATATCTAAAATCTTTGAATAGGTAGTCAAAAAGAGACTAAACTCAATCACAAAAGTCAATTCTACAATAAATGTGAATCCATTCGGGTTCATTGGGAGAATATGCACACAAGACGTAACCGCAAAAAATCCACCATCATACAAATTATGATTGCTCTTATTTCGTCAATAAAATGATTATTTTCTTCGTAAAAGGTAATTAATTCTGAGATAATTTTACAGCTGCGAAAACGCTACACCACCGCAAAAATAATTTTCATGTTCCTCGAACTATGATTTTGGTACTTATGCCCAAGTCCGTCACTGCCTAAACAAACTGCTCGCTGAATACACATTTATTATACACCTTTGCTTTTGCATATCAATTTACTATATAGCTGCCCACATTAATACTGTCAACAATATGAATCCTTCAGAAATAAAACCACACGAGGGGAGGTTGGGAAGAACTGGCTACAGGTACAATATAAACAATAATTTCTGTCTATAGGGGAATCTTCTCATCCGCATGTAATATTTTTTATATATGTCGAATCGTACACATAGTTGATAATTTAGGCATTAAAAAGTTCCTTTAATCGCTTGTTCAGACACAGCGGGAACCGTTCAGTTTCAGAATCGCGTTTCAAAACACGCGATTTGTGTCATCTGTTCACACAGCCGCGGTTAATAAGCGATTTGTGCGCGCGAAAATAAACGTCAGTTTGACAGTTCTGGTGCCGTTCTCCATCTTTGAATATCAGACATATATTCGCTCATTACTTTGTTAACGACGGCCGTGTTCCATGGCAAGACACATAAATATCATTCTGTCAGTTCATTTTTGGTGAATAAATACCTACTTCTCTAAAATACTCTTTTTTTCCACCATTTCCAAATATCTCCACCAACTCCTGCCAAGCTTGGTTCTTGGCGTATTTGAGTAATCCTCACACTGAAGATCCCATATTACAGGTCTTTTCTCCACTTCATCAATAAAAAAATCAGTGTCAAAGCGATCCATAACCATAAAAAAGAGAATATAATCCACGCGTGCTCCTGTTTCGACATGGAACCGTGCGGTGCCCGCAACGCGACTGAACGCTGTCGTAAGGCTCCATAGTAATAGGATTGTGCGGGCGCCGTGCGGGTCTATTTTCTAGCGGTTGGGTTGCGGGCACCGCAGCGGTTGACTAACCGCACGGTTGTGTCTGAACGATCACATACAAACCTAGGTAAATGAGACCCGCACGGATCTCATGCGATTCTGAAACGGCACGGTTCCCGCTGTGTCTGAACGTACACGATTTTCGTATTTGCTAAATTTAACGTAAACTTATTAAATCATTTTGCAAAACCCATTTGAAAGTGAAATTTTCTTAGTACGCATGCAAAATTTAATTAAAATAATCGACGTTTTAATGGTTTTATGGATACTGCAATATAGGAAACAGAACGTTTAATTTTTAACGTTCTCCTTTTTTAAAACTATATATTTAACAACTTGTCGAAAAATATTATCTGAATAGAACCACTTCTTCTTCAAACTATATAAATCAATTTGTAAATATAATATTTGGTCTTTATTTGAAAATATACGAGATTAAGTGTATCAAAGATAACTCTATTGCATGAAAACTAAAATAGTGTTTCGGGGTTATAATTTTTTTGATGTTATAACAATATATTTGTTCATATTTTTTTAAGGAAATGCTTCAAGAGTAAATGGGTCTATGATAATAAAATTAATTAAAAGCCTGTTTAGGTACGGGTTTTGCAAAATGATTTAATAAATTTACGTTAAATTTAGCAAAATCAAGAGCAAATACGAAAATCGTGTGAGGAGTCTCTTAAGTCTGTTTGCAAACGACCACTTTAAAGTTAATTAAGTGTTAATAAGCGAAAAAATATAATATTATGCTAATCATAATAATCATATATCAAATAATAAGTGAAAGATTTTAGGTGAACTTTTAGTAAGAAGGTGTAAAAAGATTTCATTTGCCTGTGGTAAATTTTAATTATTAAATCTCTTAGTAAAAAAAGAACAGTGGTGTATTATTTATTAAGGTATAGATACACAGCATGCCCTAACAATTGTAAACACTTGCTCATTATTAGCATGCTTAAAATAAGCATGCTCTAAGCTAACAATCAAACACACATGCTTATTAATGGCATGCTCTTGTCATGGAATAGAGATGCTCTTGTTCAAAATGGAAACCTTGCAAACTGAAATAGCAAATTCAAGTGAACCAATAAATCAAAACAGTTCCCGAGTTTCCAACCGCACATTTTTGATTTTAGTTTTTATAATTTTTATTGTAAGATTTGAATCATTCATGCCTTTTAATATAGTTTCATAAACATTATTTCTTGCTATATTATTTTTACACAACGGTGACTGAGTATTCCACAGACATTCGTGATTCCTATAATAAGTCATGTTTTGTCATCTCCCCAACGCGCCATATTTGTTTAATCTGTTGCGGACTGAGAAGATCGCATTGATAATCGATACTAGCCGCGAATGACATAAGCAAGCCTGCTCACACATGCTCAAAAGATACCCCTTCTCATGGTGAATGACATTAGCATGCTCATAAATCAACCGGCGGTTGATTTTTGAGCATGCCACTAATGAGTATGCTAATTACTAGCAATGTGCGTACACACATGCGCCCTTGAGGTGAGTATTTCGCGAAAACGGCGCTATACAAATTATCCAATTATTATTATTATTATTATAAGCAAGGCCTAAAGAAGGTCAATACTGCGCATGCTCACGTGCCACTAATAAGCATGTGTATCAGTACCTTTACCTTGTAGTAGTAGGCTTGATATTCGTATTCGTGATAGTAGTATTCGTTGCATCACTAATTATTACGAAATGTATCTCTTATTTCGGTATCTTTTCAATGTATGTGCTTAGGAAAAAGTCACGCTTCTTTTTTTTTTTTTTTTTTTTTTTTTTTTTTTTTTTTAACGTATTTTTTTTTACGCTTCAACAGGCCAGGAGGCCCAATTACAGAAGCGAAATACATCACAAAACACCCAGGCTTGAGTAAATCACATTGATTAAAATGTGACCTCACCGGGAATCGAACCCGGAACCCTCGGTGTGGGAAGCCAGTGTCATATCCACTGCACTACGAGGGCCGCCTCTTCTTGTTCTCACTGCACGCTCCTGATGAGTAGGTATATATGCTAAACGCTAAAAAATGTGAATTGAATAGCTCAAATCGGTTGAATTTTAACGAGAATTTCCGTTTCCTTTGGCTCCGCATTTATTTCTATTATTTTATTATTTATGGTTTCTATTCACACCCAGCTTACCCAACTCTAGTAAGGAAACAACTTTTTTTGAACCGCTGCAACTTCTCAGCGCAGCTACCTCAGCTTCTAAGAAGTCAGGAGTCGTCAGACAAGAATGAAGGTGTATAAAGGTCCAGCAAAAGGGGATTCTCCTCAAACGCTCAGCGGTCTTCAGCGAGTTCGGCTGAGTAAGCGTCACGACTCGAATCATTCAAACCGACAATGAAGGTCAGCGTAGGAATATTATTTGTCGTGGTAAGTGTATTACATTAATTTTAATGTCACCACTTTTGCAACCAGCCAGGTTTAATAAATTATTTAAACTCTAGTTTAAAGTGTTTATTTTGTGCTATGCAAGTACAAAAGTCGTACATTTTTAGTGTTCTAACAAGTCGCGGTCTTTGACCCGAGCTGTAAATTATTGAATGTGCATTTTGAACCGATTTTTACCACGAAATGCCAAAATGCAAACTTGGTAAAATCAAGATATTTTTAATACAGAATTTTTGTGTTTTTGGGAGGTTTCCGGGTTTAATATACCATTAAACAAACTGCTTTAAAATTAGCACGATATGAAAGCGCTCCACATATTGATTTTAAAACTGGGTCATTTAGAATTTTATTTTTAAATAGTAATTAACGTATTTTTAATAAAAAAACTAACTTTTTAAATAGTGGTTGAAGGCTCAAAGTGCGCGAGTAAATACAATATATTGTTTAAAATTATCTCTTTATATGAATGAGTAAAAAGCATTTTAAAATCATCAAAAACATAAAAAAATTTGCAAATTTAAAAATTTATAACTTTGTTAATAATGAAAATTTCTCAGTTATTTTAGTTCAGTTTTATCATCATAATACTAGCTTTTTACTCGTAAGAAAACATATTCTGCGTAAATATAAATACGTATAACAGTAACTATTGAATATTTCTAAGACGCTGAAAACGAATTTTTGGCAGCGGCCTGTTGATTAACGCTTATATTTTCTTAATTATTTTTAAACAATTTTCAGTTTATTATAATTTTATAGAAGAACAAAGGTTCTATATAAGTTATTGTCCTAAGAAAAATATAGTCTAATTTATACATTTTGATATAAATGAATAATTAAAACCCACATTTTCAAAAAAAAAACAACGTAATGTGGATTTCCAGTAACAAAATAAAATATATACGTACATATTATTCAGGTAGTGGACAATGAAACAGATAGAATAAATTGGGGTTTAATTTAAAATCATTCCCTTATAATGTGAACTTAGTATACCATACCAGAATCAGTACCATTTTTTTTTTAAATACATACCTACACATTACGCAAAAAAGTTTTCTTAACCATGATGTCATCGAACCGAACCGACAATTAATTGTTCCGCTAACAGAAATTCCAACTAATTTACTCAAAAGTAACCGTATACGAAGCTTCAGGAACAGTAGATTTTTTGCCAGAGAAAAATTGATGCGCGTATCAATGCCACATTCATTACCATCGTATGTATAATCAGCTGGTTGTATCCACTGCTGGTTGAAGACCTCCCCAAACGTCTCCCACTTTTCTGTCTATGTTCCGCTGCAAACTATGCAGAGTTTGATTAGTCAATTCTGTGTTTTATGGAAGGCTCTACCACTGGATGACTGCAATGTCCAGCGATTTTCCGTCCTTATAAACTACTTAGTCATTTTTTTAGTTGTTAATTTCTTAGTCACATTCCTGCCTCTTCGTATGATGCCACACATGTATCTTTCTATGTCTTTTTTGTTAAGAGTCCATGTTTCGCAGCCATACATTCAATGGTACATTTTTCTATTAATCTCCAATACTCTTTTTTAAAAATTAGATTCAATAAACTTAACTTTATTTTATTTTATGATAAATTCGTGCAATAAAAATGTATTCATTTTTATTTTTTAAGATTATTAAACACAAGTGCTTGAAAACTAAAACTAATTTAGAAAAAATACTGTCTGTCCTTTTCGTAAACACCTTGCTTTGAAAGGGACATAGAGGAACGTTCATGAAAAAGTAGGATTTATTAATTGAATTAAAAATATATTGTCTTCAAGAAGAGCAAAATGATGTTGTGGTGACAATATTAATATAATTAATAAAAATCGTCTTTGTTTTTACCACTTATGTATTGATACATTCAAAAATTTTAACATGTTTCAGAGCCCATGGCCCCTTCGCCAAGATACAATCTACTTTTTAGGTATACTGAGTATATATTGAGCACCTATACATTGTATCCTGACGAAACATGTTGATATTTTTCAATACATAAGTGGTGAAACCGAAGTTCATTTTTATTAATTATAATAAAAAAAATTTGGCTGTTAGTGTAGTGACGCGTAATACGTAGACATATAAAAATACACGTACACGTTACGCTGTATGTATTCCACGTTTCGTAAATGTTATCTGCCCGACTTGTTTACTTCCATTTGCGGCAATTATTTTAGTGTACAATCTCATCTAAGTTCTAAATTCTCTGCGGATCAAATTTGTTTACTTGCATGACACGTTCTAGATTTGTGAACTGGTGAAGTGCCCCATCCCTTCCGTAATCAATGTCCCTTTCAAGGAAACGCGTGACTTTTATATAAATATATAACACAGTCCTCTTATATTAAGGAAAAAGTGGTGAAACTTACTTTTAAATAATTTAAGAAAGTGGTCTTAATTAGTGATTCGTAATTATCGATGCATTTGTTATAACTTGTTGTAGAATTTAAATTTAAAATATTTCATAAAATTTACTTTCATGCTCTAAAAACTTGCAACACGTCTAATTAGCCGACGTGGGACCGAGATGCATAGCCACATCCGGTCTGTTTTGAAATTTCCTTTTGAAATTCATATTCTAAAGTCCGAATATGCCTCTATTATTAAAGGCACTTATTACTAAAGGTTGAGACATCCGGATGAGAGTCGCTTGTATTAGCAGCATCATCGAACTTGGAATTTTCAGATGCTATGCTCCGCATACCTGGAGCCCGCCGCGGCCCTGGTCGGCTGCAACCAGTGCGGGCCGCTGAACGTCCGGTGCCTCAGCAAGTCCAGCGTCATGTCCTGCATCAGTACCTTCAAGCCCATCATCACCCGCTGCCCCGCGGGGACCTACTGCGACGTGAACAAGCTGCCCTGGTGCCACAAGGACTACAGACCTCTCTGCTAACTTCGACGTCTTTACTTGGTGTGATCAGTGACCGCGTAAGTGGCAGGGCCGTAGTTAATAGTCAGCTTGCCATGTTTTGACTTATACAACGTGAAATTGTATGTATTTATAAAATTGTTTTAGGAAATATAAATAAAAATAAAAATGCATTCTTAAATGAACTGTTACAAGCGTAATTCTTATTATTCCTTTCTCCCCCTAACCATATTTTAAAACTATACTTATTCCTCTCAATATCTTCTTATTTTTCCTTTTCTTTTTTGTAGATCTGTTGATCTGTTCTGGGATGACGAGGTCCAGCTATTCCTCCATCTTTTCGGTGGTCTTCCCGTAGGCGTTGTCCAGGGGGAATTTCATTCGCTGCTGTATGCACGAGTCTGTCACTGTCCATTCTGGCTACGTGATCCCGCCAGAATCTCCTTCTGGATCTACTCCATCGTGCTATGTCCTCTATTTTGCAAATTTTCCTTATGTCTTCATTTCGGACACGGTCACGTAGCGTTTTTCCAGTAATGGATCTCAGCACCTTCATTTCAGTTTTTCTTTTCTCATCTCATCTCAGAAGGAGATTCCTCTGTAGTTTTCAGGGTTATTCTTTTGTCCTTTCTTAAATATAGGTGTTGTGATGCTTGATCTCCATTCGTCCGGTATTTTGTTATTTTACACCAACATATATATATACACCATGATATATACACCAACAGCAAGTATTTTGTTAAATAACTCAATATAATGTGCCAAAAAAGTAAAGGTAATGTGGTCATTAGGGTGGAAGTTCATTAAGTACTCAATCTTTAATCACTCGCAGCTGACGAAAAATACTCTACGTTTATTACAAATTGCCAAAGTGCTCGTATTGCCAAATGAGTTGGAGCTCTGTCCGATTCTCTTACAAATAATAATAATATTGGATTATTTATATAGCGCCATTTTTTGTGAAAATTTCACCTCAAGGGCGCTTTACACACAAAAAACTCTTACATGCTAAAATCATAGAATAACAAAATGAAAAATAACACGAAAAAGAAAAGAGAAAGTAAAACAGCTTAAATCATAAAATAGTAAAAGAAAACAACGAATATTAAAAACGTTCTGGGAAAGATTTTGTAAACAAGTGCGTTTTAAGTCTTTTCTTAAATAAAGTCTCTGAATCCGTGTTTCTTATCAGGGAAGGCAAAGAGGCACCCTTTGGGGCCCGCCACCGCAAATGCCCGTTCGCTGAACCTAGTTTTCTGGAACTGACTTGCCGATTCCACAACTCTTCCCACCGCTGAAGTAGACCTGGGAGTTTGACGTCTCCCATTTGTGTTGTCTGGAATACCGAGCTCCTGAAGATGCAGAAACGCCATGTTACGAGTTGCCTTGTACATCAACCAACACAGTTTGAACTCTACTCTCTCAGGAAAACGAAGCCAGCGCAATGCTCGCAGGAGACATGTTATCTGATGTTTTGATATTTTGAGTTCCATATATTATCCGTGCTGCAGCGTTTAGAACAGATTGTAGTCTATCGAGCTGAAAAATCGGTAGGCCAGCGTAGATACCATTGCAGTAGTCCACACGTGATTAATGAGTAAACGGGTAACCTCAGACGGAAGATGTCTGCGATAAAAATTAAGGTTGTTATTACGGTCGTTGGACATATTTAACTGTAAATAGTTTCGGATATTTTATACGAATCTCGACGTTTTGTTGAATACTTATTCAACGTCATCAGAAGGACGACCTTTACCTGCGGAGGTGGAGGTCGGACTGATTAGGTGCTGCTTTCTAGGGCGTAAATTGTATGCACTTTGTTATGGAGTGTTCTCTTCTTCTACAGTAGAGGTCGCCAGTGTGCAATATGTACTAGTTACGTCAGCGGATTTTACTGCGACTTCTCTCAAGGGTTGAATCAATGTCGTTAGAACAGGGCGCCAAATACTTGATAGTTTGTAACTGTCATCTCTATTGAAATTAGGATGTTTGTATATTTCATTGGACTCCCTCACTAATCTGGGTATAAGGTACGCTTCTGTTGATAAGATTTTTGCCTTGTCAAATCTGATGAAGTGACAGAGATTCCCTTTGGATGTATAAAATATCCGAAACTATTTACAGTTAAATCTGATAAAAATTTAGCGGTCACTGGTAATGTGGAAAGACCATCATAAACCAAGTGGATTAATCAAATGGAAACGTTCATAACTGAGAGCAGGGAGACCACCAGCTTTCGCAGTGGTAGCCGATCGGAGAACCGGATACACACGAGCTCGTAGCGTGAACCGATTAGGGAAAATTGTTTATTCCTACACTAACTATGTAAATATTATGTTTTTTAATTATGTCTCAACTGGGACACAAACTGGTACGATCCAAATACGACAGGTATGGTGACGACTGAGAATTATCAGCACGTTTCGGCTGTTTTGGTCATGAAAAGTCGCCATCGTGACATCCGACACGTTTGAATCAACAGACTCATCAATCAGCACACAGTAAACAGAGTTAAAAGCGAGATTGATCCAAGCTAAATTAATTATCAAAACAAAAATGTGAGTCAAACACTCTAAACGTAAGCCGTAAGCCCTAAATTATCATTTATAAAACTATTCTCGGATTAATTGTATTATATTATACAATACGGTAGCAAAACGTGGGCATGTACAATGATATATTAATCTGTAGATACGTTACAAGCGTGAAATCTTGGCAACTCAAAAGTAAGGTAATTGCCTTATTTGCATTCGTTGTCGAACGGACCTTCGTTGTGATCAGGCGCGACGCTACGCGGAAAAAGGAACAGAGTATCATGCACTATTGTAACAATGAATATGTTATTTTAGTCACCGTGACTTCAAATTACCTGATTTTTCTGTGCTGTGATTTGTTGCTACATATGAAAGCCGGCTAGTATAGGAATAACGTATCTATATTATAATACATCAATGGGCATATACTTCTACTATACCGCCTGTACTACTTACTACAAGGATCACGTCTAATCCCTTTATTCTTCTTTCTTCCTTTTTTAGTTTAGCAGTAGTTTAGCTTCCTGGTAGATCGAGTGCATTTGATTGTTTAAGGAAGTAGCATAGCTTTTAGTTGTCAAAGGGTGGTTTTTGAGAGAGAGAATTTAAAAAAACAACAAAAATTAAAAGTACACACAAATAAAATAATGATTTTTTTTCACTATGATCTATGTGCAAACCATATAAACATAGATATTTTATTTACGAGTATCTTATCTTTCGTATGTCTGTAGGAGCGATATCGCTGTCATCCTCAGATTCATAGAATATTTTTACAGAAAAAATCTGTATGTAGCTGAAGATGAATATTACTATTTCGATCAGAAATTTGTCAGGCAAGTCATCATCACACATCTATCAATCAACTATGTGACATTACGCCCATTTTTTCCAAATTAGTTTTTCTCAAGGTATAATATAAAATCTATATTTCTAAAACTCTATGTCTGTCTGTTTTCTATACAAATCTACGCCGTTCGCTGACTCAAATTTTGCACACTTATTCTTTAGGATCCGGCGGCTAACAAAGGCGAAATTTCTCCCCCGATATATTTTCCATGCAACTCTGTAACGTTCGACCGATTGCATTTTTTTTTGCATTTGCATTTTGCATCATGCAAATCTTTTTAAGATCCGGCGAGTAACATAAACGACATTTTCCCTCTCCCCATCAACCCACCCCTTCTCTCTGATATATTTTCTGTACACATCCACACCGTGTCACCGATGTAACTCAAATTCTGCATATTTATTCTTTAGGACCCGGCGGGTAACATAGACGACATTGACCCCTTCCCCTTTAATCCCACTCCCCTCACACATTTTTTGTACAAATCTAAAACGTTTGACCCATCTGACCCCAGGACCCGGCGAGTAACTTAGGTGACATTTTCCCCTCCCCTTCACCTCACCTCCTTCCCCGGGTTCTTTATTAACAGATCTGACCCAAATTGTGCATACATATTCTTTAGGTCCCAGCGAAATACACATTTCTTCCCTGGGATCTATCCCAGCCTAGAATAAATGAAAACATTGTTTTTATAAGACTTTGTGAAACAATTGAACCTTTGTGCCCCCCCACAAACTTATTTTTAACTAAATACTTAATCCTTAGCTAGTAATTGTAGTTGACGGATTTCAAATTGTTTGAAAGGATATCTATCAAAACAATTAAACACATGGCTCAGAATCAGTACGAACGTAGACAGAGAATTGTAGACCAAGTTCCACAGGAAGAAGAAGTAGAAAGGTTCGTGGGATAATCGTATCGTATAATGTCAACAAACGCTTTTCAAGAGTGACATGCGTACTGACTTCGTACTCATTTAATTTGTATATATATTAGGTCCTTACATATGAAATTGGCGTTTTGCCGTACTGGCAAATTTGATCTCAAATATCTTCTCTTTGGTTAGGAATTCCAAATCCAAATTTATACAGCTATTTACTCATGTATTTGTGTTTTGAAAATTATAATTCATTTGTTTTTTCCTCAATTGTTTTTTTCTTTGCGTCACTCAGTTTACAAAATGAAAAACTTGAAATATTTACGAGTACGAGTTCCACCGTGGCACCAGTGCTGCAGAAACGGCTCGAAGGATTAATGATGTGTATGGCGACGGTGCCGCAAAAGAAAACACAGTGCGTTTTTGGTTCCAACGTTTTCGTTCTGGAAATTTCGACCTACAGAACAAGCCCCGTGGACGGCCAGAGACCAAAGTTGATAATGAAGAATTGAAGGCTATTGTGGAAGCGGATCCATCGCAAACCACATCCGAGCTAGCTGCAGGCTGCGGTGTTAGTGATAAAACTGTTTTAATCCACTTGAAGCAAATTGGTAAGGTGAAAAAGCTTGAAAGGTGGGTACCTCACGAATTGAGTGAAGCAAATCAACAAACGCGCGTTGACTGCTGCGTTGCATTACTCAACCGGCACAATAATGAAGGGATTTTAAATCAAATCATTACCTGTGATGAAAAGTGGATCCTGTACGATAATCGGAAGCGCTCATCGCAATGGCTGAACCCTGCCGAACCAGCCAAACCATGCCCCAAGCGAAAATTGACTCCAAAAAAGTTACTTGTGAGCGTTTGGTGGACTAGTGCTGGTGTCGTTCACTACAGCTTTCTTAAATCTGGCCAGACGATTACGGCAGATGTCTATTGTCAGCAACTGCAAACCATGATGGAAAAGCTAGCTGCTAAACAACCGAGGCTGGTTAATCGCTCTAGGCCACTACTGCTTCATGATAACGCTAGACCACACACTGCACAACAGACGGCTACCAAATTAGAGGAGCTTCAATTGGAATGTCTAAGACATCCACCGTACTCTCCGGACCTTGCCCCAACAGATTACCATTTTTTTCGAAATTTGGATAATTTCTTGCAAAGGAAAAAATTCAACTCCGATGGGGCAGTCCAAACCGCCTTCAAAGATTTTATTGATTCCCGTCCGAATGGTTTTTTTAGTAAAGGGATCGATGAACTACCTATGAGATGGCAAAAGTGCATAGATAGCAATGGTACATACTTTGATTAAATAAATATATTATAATAAAAAAAAATCGGCTTTATGTTCCTCCCATACTAAACGCCAATTTCATATGTAAGGACCTAATATAAGTTGATATGAATAAATAAAAGTATATTTGAATTCTGTTATGTGAGGGGCTTTAGCTATTCTGCAGAAATGAGTGTTTACTGTTTACCTACTTTACCTGTGAGGCCGCCTTATTATCTCTTCGAAGAATCTGTTTACATTTCGAAATAGATTAAAATAATTAAAAACAAATGATAAAACAGAAAACGCATTACTGTCGCATCTGATAAGCAATTAGTCACACCATATTTACATTTAAATGTGTATTATGATAAATTTGTTTTTTGTTTACGTAGCTTTTGTTATTTTTTTTAATTACAATAAATATTTTGAAATTAATTACGGTACCTGCTTATTATACCTAAGTGTTTTAAGAGCTTAATTTTTCCACTGATTTCCTGGAACACACTTGTGAGTCAAACAATTTTATTTAAGTAAGCTGCAAATACTAGATATTGTACTAAGCGGGTATTGTTATTAGGACCTTTAGGACGAGGAGGTTGGGACCAAGACTCGTGTCGCATTTGTACGTGACGTGCACGCAGTTCTCATAAAAACTAAACCTTACGAAGAAACATGCCATTATAAAAAATGTACCTAAATACCAAATCGCACCTTTAATCATAAAGTGAACTAACTCAAAATTTCTATTTTGTGGGAAAACGCAATCAAAGTTTGACGTGTTTGCTTAAACAACTTTAATCTGTCATTAAAAAAAAAGAGATAGGTTTTAGGTCGATTCGAAAAGTAGGGTTAATTAGTACAACTATCGAACTAATATAATTATGAAGAAAATTATCAATTTCGTAAAAAGGAGTGCGCTAAAATAAACATTTAAAAAAAGTTCGTAGTTATTTCACTTTATGACAAAAAATTAAATCACAAAATATCGCACCTTTAATCATAAAGTGAATTAACTCAAAATTTCTATTCTAAATCAAAGTTTGACGTTTTTGCTTAAACAACTTTAAACTGTCATAAAAAAAAGAGAAACGTTTTACGTCGATTCGGAAAGTAGTGTTAATTAGTACATAAATTAGTATATAGAGTAGAGAAAATTATCAATTTCGTAAAAAGCGCTAAAATAAACATTTAAAAAAAGTTCGTAGTTATTTCACTTTTTGACGAAAAATGAAAATACAAAATATAATCACAGTCGAAGTAATAGCAAATGTTGCGGCTTTATATTAAATTCACCTAAAAAGTACGTGATACATTTAGATTTCCTGCAGTTTTGGACTAATGAAATTAACTATTGAAAAAATATTTCTTATTATTTCTATTTTATTAATTTATATTTACCAAAAAATTGCTTGTTAATATTAAAAAGATGTTATGGTTCTTTTTTTATCCGTAATTATTAATTAACTATAGTTAATTTTAATTATTATAATACCTTTAACGTTATTATGAAAAAATATGAACTTTAGACTTATATCTTTATAATCAGTCTTAAAAATCAGTTATTAATGAGATCTCACTATTATTGGTAACAAATTAACAAAAACACTTAAAATATAGAATTATAAAACCCCGCATAAAAAGAAGGGATCAATCTCTTTGAGATAAGCTCTTTTAAGTTTTTTTTCTTATTTTCACGCAAATCTTGTCTTTCAAAATAGGCTGCTTGTAGTGATATTTTTGATATTGGTTTCATTTTATTTCTTTTGTTTCTAAAATTAGCTTTTGAAGTTTTCATCCTTGTATGATATTTTATAAAAAAAAAGAGGTAGGATTTTCTTTCGTTATTTTTAATTCTTTTATATAATTCCAATTAATACTCTCTCCTTCTGTATTTGTTGTAAAATTATATCCCCACTCGTCTTGTAGTAATTTCAAATCCAGAAATGATTCAAAATTTAATTCTTGATCTCAATCGGTCAATCGATCGATTGAATCTAAAATCAACGGAGGTTTGGACTTTTTAGCACACTTAATCAAAGTGGTCCGGTGTATATATCAGTCCAGATTTTAGGTTTTTCTTAATCTCCTTCTTCGCAGGCTGTGTACGCTATCGGCTTCGTTCTGCGTGTGGCTTCTAATTAGAAATTTGTGTGTGATGCTCCTTATGAAGCCGACGTAACTCCGAGTTCAATCACTTACTGAGTATGAACTAGTGCTCGCGCATTACTATAAATGAGAAATATTATATAAAGTACATTTTGAGTTAGTTCACTTTATGATTAAAGATGCAAAAAAGAGAAATAGTCTCCTATCTCTGTCATTTTTTATCATCGGAACGGTCTGTTAAACTGAATACATTGACCTTGGGCAGTTAGTCCCCGCCATGATAAAAACCCGTCAAAACTAAATTTTGACTTAGTTCACTTTAGGATTAAAGGTGCGAAATACGTAAAACTCGCAGACGTATAGATAGGACGAATACAATACGGCTTCAGTAGCAAAATATTCGGTTCAGTACGACTCTTTTACAGGTTTAAGAAACAAATTTAGTTCGTAAAATAGTAGAGGCATCGAAATGAAGTAGCCACGGATTACCGTTAGAATTTTAAATTGTCTTTTTCATGAGACATGGATTATTTAGTAATGCAAAGCTATTTTGTTTGAATGCGCTGCTTGAGTTTCTTGTTTATAGACGTTATCACTGATACAATACGCAGTATCTCCTACTCATACGCTATCCATGTTCAAGTAGCTGTCTCTTAGTAAATAAACAAATATAAAGAGATCATATCAAGTCGGCGTGTGCTGAGTTTGGTTGCACACCTCGAAAATAATTTTTTCGACAATCACAACTTAAAAGAAACCAAGGTGGACAATATTCAATTCAATTCAATTTATTTGATAATATATACATTACAAACAAAATGTTTAAGGCATACATATTAGGAAGTATATATCAAAATAAAAATATTTAATAAATTAAAAATAGCATAAAATCTGGTCAAAGGTGTAGGAGAATCCCGCTTCGGAAAACCCCTCAGACACATGAATTACCCAAGGCGATTTTGTTCAGCATAGCTGTGGCTCTTCCAACAGGTATAACCATCGGCAGGTTGGTCCTGTATATTGGAATGTGAAACAATCTATACTGACGATGTCTAATGTAATTATCAGGAACATACAAACCAATGCTCCGCATAATTTCAGGATTATCAATCATGCCGCGCAACAATCGATAAAAATGTGTAATCAAATACACATTCCTTCTAGTCTCTAGACTATACTACTATAATAAAACTACTTAATAGTACTATTGAATATGACAAACACGAAAGGAAAGGTTATAAAAAAGGTTTATAAAAAATCATGGAAATATGAAGGTAAGTTATGACCCAGAAAGTCAAAATAAGTAACATCACTAGAGTGGGTTGATCATATAGTCAGAATGCCCGAAACCAAAAACGATAATTGGTTTATAATTAAAAAAAAAAAAAGGATAACATTAAGATACCTAATTAAACAAGGCAATGAGAATCATATTAAAAAAGTAAATACACGAGAACTGAAGAAATGAGAAAAACACTCAATTGGATGGAAATTAAAAAAATACTTATTTATAACTTTTTGATATTTGTACATAAAAATGCCAAAATATTTTTTGAACAAAATTATTGTAAATATGTGGTAATACGAGTATAATACCAGAAATAGGAAAAGAATAAGATTACCATATAAGAAAAAAGTATATACACAGAATTGTCTAATGTACAGAGGTGTAAAAATATACGATGAGATGCCAGAAAACATGAAAAATATAAATAAGATGAATGAATTTAAAAAGAAATGCTATAATTATTGTAAAGATAGTAAAGAATTGTAGAGCATAAGATGTATTATTTATTGTAGATTGTACCATAGATTAAATTAGATGTTAATGTAAATATGTAGGTTATTATGGATAGTATGTTAGTAATAGATTTAAGAATGTAAAGTGTTAAATACTAGTTAATATACAAGTTGTAATATTAACTAACTTAAGAAATATTTTTTTTTTAAAATAACAATCTGCAGAACATGAGTCTAACCGGGAAGCGGTGATAAGTAGTGAACTGTATGCTGCAGCTGTTGAAGAAAAATAATAGAAAACGAATAACAAAATGGTCACGGAAATTATCCTTCAAATGCCCAAGATTCGCACCCAGGACTGGATTCTTAGCGCTTGTTCAGACACAGCGGGAACCGTTCAGTTTCAGAATCGCGTTTCCAAACACGCGATTTGTGTCATCTGTCCACACAGCCGCGGTTAATAAGCGATTTGTGCGCGCGGAAATAAACGTCAGTTTGACAGTTCTGGTGCCGTTCTCCATCTTTGAATATCAGACATATATTCGCTCATTACTTTGTTAACGACGGCCGTGTTCCATGGCAAGACACATAAATATCATTCTGTCAGTTCATTTTTGGTGAATAAATACCTACTTCTCTAAAATACTCTTTTTTTCCACCATTTCCAAATATCTCCACCAACTCCTGCCAAGCTTGGTTCTTGGCATATTTGAGTAATCCTCACACTATTACAGGTCTTTTCTCCCATATTACAGGTCTTTTCTCCACTTCATCAATAAACAATTCAGTGTCAAAGCGATCCATAACCATAGAAAAGAGAATATAATCCACGCGTACTCCTGTTGTGACATGGAACCGCGTGGTGCCCGCAATGCGATTGAACGCTCTCGTAAGGCCCTATAGTAATAGGATCGTGCGGGCGCCGTGCGGGTCTATTTTCTAGCGGTTGGGTTGCGGGCACCGCAGCGGTTGACTAACCGCACGGTTGTGTCTGAACGATCACATACAAACCCAGGTAAATGAGACCCGCACGGATCTCATGCGATTCTGAAACGGCACGGTTCCCGCTGTGTCTGAACAAGCGCTTAGTCACCCGAGAGCCAACAATCGTGAAGTGATCTTCCTTGGACATGAAGCACAGCTGTTGATGACAATGCGTACAAAGTGTGCAGTCCACAGTACACAAATCAGTATCAGACTGATGACAATTTGTTTATTTGGTAATCATTACGTGATTTATGCTTTCGATGCAAACAGGAAATACTTTAAATGTGGCGGTGTTAGCAGACATCTCGATGCGCTGTTACTTAATATTTATTTCCAGATAACATATTACTATAACTTCCCACCAGGGCCGGACTTTGGTCCAGCCACATATTTTAGTTAATGAGACGTCCGATGGAGCTCTCTTTCGCATTTATGCACATTATGGGGCAGTAATATACTTTTATGTTTATACCGATATGTTTTTTTTTTTTTCAATTTATATTTTCACAAATTTATGTGACAGAAGTTGTAATTGCGAAAATCGTGGTAAATTTGAAATACCCCTATATCACAAGTGCCACTATGCAGTGAAATGTACAACATAATGTGAAAATACCAAGCTATAAGATAAAAATATATTTAACAGAATTGATCTAGAATGGCATATATTTTAAAAGTATTCTTAAAAGAAAAAAATGTAAAATAATTGCATTATATTTTTGGGTCGTTGCTACGCATCCATTTTCAGTTTATTAGTGAAAGCCAACGCATTGTAGATTACTGCGCGGTTTGGACGTTAATATCGTCATTCAATTAAACAAAACCTCCATCAACTTCACCCAACGTTTTAAAGTATTACTTAACAAGTGACAAATGTCTAAATGACATGTGTTTTTAGTGTGTTTCTCGCGCTCTGTTTGCTCAACAAAAGAACGTTGACTAATCAGAGCGCTAAAAACACACTCTCCACAAAGTGACTCATCAATTTACTGTACACACGCAAGTAGCAAATGTTTTTTTTTAAAAACCAAGTTTTTATTATACTCCCTTTTTCGTTGAAACGGGTTTCGCGCCTACTCCACGCAACGGGCTCGAAAATTAAACAATATATAAATTATAAAAATTAAATGAAAATTTAATAGATCATTTATATCGTCGCCACGAGTCTGCCTGCAAAGTTTCAGCTCGATTGGATCACGGGAAAAGGGTTGAAAATCGATCCAAAGTTTTTTCGGCAGACAAGCAGGCGCTACAAGTTAAAAAAGGTAGTAATAACATTAACATACACATATAAGTACTCACAATTTGATATTGCGAATGCATTAAAGATTCCTTTTTGTTATTTTTTTATTTCCCAGAATTCCCAAAAATTATTTCCCAGAAATAACATCAACATACACATATAAGTACTCATACAATTTGATATATAGAGCACTAGTTTAGCATGTGAAAAGTGCGGGATCGATACATGCCTACAAAATCATTCAGATACAGGTATATCAAAAAGTTTTTTTCGAAATATTTAAAAATGGAATACTCTATTCTCTAATGCAACGCAGTTTTCTATTCGCTCTTTAAATTTGCCAACGAATGGCGATTACCAAAACATCTCGCCAATTCGAAAAGGTGCATCAACGAAGAACTCAAATTAATTTTCTCTCTTCAATATTCTTCTAACCCGTCTTCTTGGTCTAGGTCAGGACTCTTTGTCATAAACTCAGAACTTCAGCGTCAAAATTAGAAGTCGAGTTCCGTATTTGACAATTGGACTGGAAAAAATCCAATTTGATTGAACATAAGCGGATAGCTATAAAACAGCTGCCTAAAATATAAACAATAATATCTATTTGATGTATGGAATAGTTTGCCTGAAACACATGACGAATTAAAAAAAATAGCTTTTAGTATTCTCACAATCTTTGGCTCTATATATATGCGAATAAACATTCTCTAATAAAAAATATACTTAGAAGCAGAATAATGGATGAAAATTTAGAATTATGTATTCAATTAAAAATAGGAAGCTGTTTGCCAGATATACATCCGTATTCTGAAAATAACAATGTCTGGATCTTTAAGATCTTTCTTCTTGTTGTCAGGATGGGAAGATTTGAATACGCGGTAACGCCGAACGCGGTCATGACAAGTCTAGCCATGATATTTCATCTGGACGCTGTGTATGAAGAAATTAATACGTTTGTAAGAAACAATCTTTCTTATATCATCTTTTAATAGAGTGTATTTGAGCCGTAGAATTACAAAATCCGCTCTGGACATTTTAAATTTTTATTATCGTCTATTAAGTGTTGGGATAAAGATCTTAAAGATCCAGACATTGTTATTTTCAGAATCGGGCCGATAGTAATGTATCAAAAGCGATGCATGGACGCCGTTCAAAGCCATATAAAATCAATATCTACATAAATATGTATATTACATACATGCGGCTCTTTGGTACCTTTTTAATCCTGTATCCATGACAATTTGGCTCATCTCACTTGACAAACTGCCGTCCACTGGTCTAGGTCCTCAATAGACCCTTAATTCGGCCCTGCTCTAACCTGATATAAATTCGAGGAATCGTCGATTTGAAATAAAATTGTTGTCAACGAGCACTCATTAAGGGTTGACTCTATTCTTGTTTCACAGAAAATGAAGTCTTTGGATACTAACATCGCCATTTTCATGGTACGTGTGAAATATTGACTTATTTATTAAAACATTTTTGTAAGCTTGTGTCATGATTCATGATATCTTTAAGTGTTTAGGTCATAAGTGAAATTCTGCATCTACGACACAAATTCAAAATACTTGGTTAACTGTAAGAAGTGAAATAATTTATTTTGAGCTTGATTTCGGTGTGAACTGGTCGTACCTATATTATTAACCAGGGGTGACTTCCCAGTCTAACCCCTATGGAATGAAGAGCTTTTGATAACAAAGTACTTCGCAGTGCCTTTCAGGATAGTAGGTGTGACGGAAACCCAAATTATTGATTATTATCCATTTTCAGTATAGTTGCTAGATTTTCGAAAATGTTATATTGATGTAAATACTTTTAGAACTAGAACATACTAAGAAATTGTGACTCTCTTTGCAATTCTATTCTAAATAGGACCCATTCTAAGGCTTCCCGTGAAATTCATAAAATATATCGACAGTCTTTACGTACATTGTCGAATCCATCTATATTTATACTATCCATCTTTATTTTCGGACAGTGTTAAAAAAAATGTCTCGTATAAAAAAGTGTCTCGTATGAAAAAAGAAAATATGAAGGGTTTTTTTTTAAAACATTATCCAAAAATATTATCCGAAAAATTAGGTAGCTTAAGATTTTTGCAGATTCTACAGTACCTGTACGTAGGGACCGTCGATATGTAAAAATATAATTTACATCTGTTTTCACAATAATTTTCATTTATGTTTTAAGGAGGTATTCTACTCTAGAGGCACGAATTTCGGGCGTTTTTTAGAGCTTTGTAAAAAAGAAACAAATTATATTTTTGGTATACATTTTTTTATGATTCGTTTATTTATATTTTAAAAATACATCAAATACGAAAAAATAATAAAAAATTAAAAACTCAAAAAGTTATCGGCTAGTAAAGTGGGGGGTCCAAAAAAAGGGATGTCCTGGCGGACATGGTTCCAACCCTTGTGGTCATTTGAAACAAAAAATTCTAACGGATTCTTAATAAGTAAAAATGTCGCTATCGCCCCTACCTCGGAAAAAAAATTTTAAAAAAAATTTAAAAAATGGCGGCCGTTTGAAAAAAAACTACATTTTTTCGCGTTTTTAACAGTTTTTTAATAGTAAAAATAAAAATTTCGACTTAAATATGGTAGGGGCTATAGAAAGATGTATAGAAAAGGTTCTCACAAAAATTTTAATAAATCGGTTTAGTAGAACTTGAGACATCATGTCCGCGAGCTTGAAAAATGAAGTTTCTAGAAAAACGCATTTAAAGTTTTGAGTGAAGTTTCAGTACAGTACACTTGCATATTTTTAATCGGTGATTCCTGTATTAATGTAAATTAAATTAACATATATTAAAGAATTCAACGATTTTTATATTTTGACGAAAATGTTATATTTTGCTTACATGTAGAACACAGAATTAATAATGAAAGTGATGTAAAAATATATAACAATTATAAAATTCAATAGCCGTAATTTTTTTCTATTATAACTTCTTCGTCACCCGATCTTTTCAATTTTGCTGCGGATGCACTAGTGAAACTTATTTCTTCTTCTACAGTATGTTGATTACCTCTAAATTGTCTTTTCTTCTTTCTATATGCACGCTTAGCACCATTTGAACTTTTTTATCCATTTTACAGTATAATATTCTCTCAAAATATTTGTAAAATATTCGCAGAGAACGCACGTCAACGATGTTTAAAGATTGACTCGATACTAACCTGAACTAAATAGTAGAACGAACAGATTTTAAAAAAATACGTTAATATGACCTTCAGTTAAATATACATTATTTTGGTATAGTATGTAAGAAAGGTTTTATGAGTAATCCATCCGCAGGTAATCAGCAACGTCGCCCCCTCTATTGTTCGATTTGTTCGGGTTACTTGCCGCGCCATTGAAATCGTTGTATCTCGATAAATAATTGGAATTTTGAAAAATTCCTTTGAGGACATAATACTGAATGTCTAAACTTACGAAATATACAAAAAAAAAAATTATTTTTTTAAATTTCTAGACTGGAATACCCCCTTAAAACTTTTTGAACATCATATTTTATGTTAATTTCTTGATCATGTTACTTTATGTTAAATGGCAAGATCGTTTAAATATATTTATATGGAAAATATACGTTTATATTTTCCAAACCATAAATAATTGCAGAAAGATGGCACAAACTTACATTATTGAAGTTTCAAAATTATGCAAAAATTGTTTTAAAAGAGAATTTTAAATACTGTGATTTTATATTTCGTACTTCGATAAAAAAAAGAGACATCTCTCTGATATCCAGAATAAAAATACTATTTATATTCGATTAGATATAGAAAGAAATTACAAACATGACAAAATTTAGGCCTTTGTATATTGGCAGTAACGTGGAATTCATCTCTAATTCAATGCCGGATTTAAGGTATCTATCCAGTCAGTCAGAAACCAGTCACCTACTACGATAACTTTGACACAAAAATAGTATAGCGAGCACACAAATTTATAAAACTAATCAGGGTTTTAATAATAACCATTAAAATTCTTACTATTTTTAAACCAAGCTGAACGCTTGTGATATGAAAATATCACTATCTTAGTGGACCCTAGAAATTAGGCTCGAAACCCCGACCACTACATCACTTGACAAGTATCCAAGAAGCCACTTAAATAATTAGCTTAGTGCTGGTGGGATAATATTTTTCTTATTTCCTCCCCAGCACACAAATTCCATATAGAATAAGAAATTAGTAAAAACGTAATTTTTTTAATATTCACATTCTTTTATTATCTAGATTATCTTTTATTATCAGTCATACTCAACCTGCGGCCCGCTTATCTTTTATATGCGGCCCGAAACACATTTATTATCAGGAACGTGATTTAAAAAATCTGGTATTTTTGAACATCTTGAAATACGCGCGAACAAAAAGTCAAACTCATGTCATTTTAAAATCTGCGATTTACATGGTTTAAGAACGAATTTTTTATATCAACCATAGATAGCTTCAATCACAGAGTGTAAGTATTATGTTTGTCATGTAATATTTTAGCCTTTCTTTTAGTGATCCTCGTATTACACATTCATCGATGTCAAATGTTTTTTTAAATCTATATATATACATAATTCCTAATAACTTTTAATAATAATTTAATAACTTTTTTTGTCATTCAAATAATTCACAAAATATTTGGTGAATGTCCAAATCTTTGTACAAACTGGTATTAAATTCGTACCTACTCATAAATCATATTTCGTATTCATTTATTAATCTATTGTTTTTGTTAAGACGCTAAACAAAAATAAACGCTTGTATATACGTTAGTTTTGAATTTTATTTTTTTTCATTATTGTATTTTGAGTATACAGATATGATGAAAATAAATTTAATGTAGGGAAATAAGCTGCTGTTCATGTTTCAGCTGGTATTGGCTGGTATGCTGATAAGCGATAAGTAATATTATCATTATGTTATAGTTAAAAAAATATTGGTTGATTAATCAAGTAAGTGGCCCTAATCTTGAATTGAACGAGTTTCAACCAATGCTGTTTTTCTCTATATGACTTTTTTTCGTCATATCAGTATAATGTTGCGGCCCACGTAACTTAGCAAACGTATGTATGTGGCCCTAAGAAAAAAAGGTTGAGTACCGCTGATCTAGATTAATCTGTAATATTAAAGAGTTGAGGTTACTATTACGGTCGTTAGACATATTTAACTGGTAACGGACATTTTATACGAACGTATGCTTTTCCGAGAATTTACGCCCCCGAAAACATTAATCAGTCCGCCCCATATCTCTCGATGATGTTGAAGACGACTTCAACGAAACGTCGAGGATCGTTTCTCGGAAAAACATACGGTTCGTATAAATAATCTATAATATAGTGATATTTGGTGCCCATGGTCAGAGGCAAAGAGTATATTGGTAATTCTTCTTCTTCTCATGCCCTGTCCGTTTACCGGACGTTGGCTATCATGTTGGCTACGCGGACTTTGTTTATTGCGGCCCGAAACAGCTCCACAGTAGCTGTCTTAAGTTTTTCAGTCATGAAGTCCTCCTTCTTCCAGGGCCCCGACTTCCGGCAATCTTTCCCCGCATTATGAGATGAAAGATCTCGCATTTCTCTGGATGTCTCATCACATGTCCTAGATATTGAAGTTTTAAAATTTTTATTGTTTTAATAACTTCTTTTTCTTTATTCATCCGAGCCGTAACATCTTCATTCGTAACTCTGTTCACCCAGCTTATTTTGAGAATTCTTCTACAGATCCACATCTCGAACGCCTCAAGTCGCCTTATCAGTTCTTCGGTAAGCGTCCATGCTTCCATTCCATAGAATAACACTGAAAACACGTAGCATCTGACCACTCGAATTCGTAATCCTAGGTTGAGATCATGGCTGCAGAACATCTTTTTCATGCGGATAAAGGTTGCACGTGCTTGCTCTATGCGGCGTTTGATTTCAACCGAAGGATCCCATCTTTCATTTAAGTTGCAGCCCAAGTATACAATATTGGTAATATCCTGTGTAAAATGGCGGTGGAGTTCAGGTCCAAATTACATGATCTTGGACTCTCCACTCACTCTTGGTGCGCCTGCGCTCGTGTGGCCCAGACCCCGGAACATATCCTCTGGGATTGTGCTCTGTTGAAGGATGCTAGAGAGGACTTGATTGAAGGTATAAACGGGCCGCTTGAGACAGGTCGGCATCCCACAAATGTCGACCTGGTGAGAAACGAGTCTAACTTTAGACATCTTAAAGACTTTGATGGAACTTGGGTGTCCCGCTGGGAGATCCTACGGGACCCTGCTCCGTAGTTTTTCCTGAACCAGTGTTCGAACCGTCGGTGATGATTTCTTTGGTCACGAATCTTTTATGTTTTTATTATTTTTTCTTTGTCTTTTTCCCTCCACGGAGGGGTTGTGTTTTTTACGTCCTGCGCCTTATTTGGATGATGTATTTTATTTAAATTTTATTATTGGTATTATATTGTATTGTTATTTTTGAAATAAAGATTAATATGCGCGGGACAATGAAGGTTTTGTGCGACCGACTCGCCCGGTTTTCATCTCTGCGTGTTGTATTGATGAAGGCCGAGCGAGAAGGTCGCTTTAGCATAAAATAATGCTAACCAGGCGGCGAAATTGCTGGGCCGATATGGACGCTTTTGCGCATAGAACGGCTCCAGGGTATGTGGTGGGTCCCCTTCATTGTGTAAAATGGCGATCATATTTAGAGTCCAACAGGTGCAGATGACATCTGTTGCGAATTGTTGCAGGCCCTGGTGCTAATATGCGCTTCCCCCGCCCTCGGCTACACCGCCTGCATGCAGTGCAACCGGCTCAACGTGAAGTGCATCGACAGGGACGTGCTGGTGAGCTGCATAGGGAACGCGCACACCATCCGCTGTCCCGCGGGAACCTTCTGCGACGTCAACCGGCTGCCCTGGTGCGGCTTCAACTACAGACCCCTGTGCTCCAGATAGGACATCCTCGCAGGAGCTTAACATTGCGGCAGAATCATGATATTTATTTATTTACAAATATTATCTGAACATTTATAAATCAATATTTTTCACGACGTGGTCTTTCTGTAGGAGATAAAATCTCCTCCTTATGCAGGGTTATTTGTAAAACATTAATAACCTCGCAGGCCTATACTCCTGCCTTGATTGTGAGTCGAAAATGTTCAAGCTATCGTGACCTAATATCGATAGTTAAGGAGGTATGCGACATCAAAGTTTGAATTTTTTTTCAATATTTCCGACTTACTTTTTGTAAAACGTTGGACTATCATTACAGTAACTTATATCGAGTATGAAAAATTCATTCCCTTTAATACAAGTCAAATAAAAAAATAAAAACCTTCGAATTCCAATTGGAAAACATTCCAATTAGAATTTTTTCAGGGTTTTAATCATTTTATTTAACTTGTATTGAAACAAATGAATTTTTCGTAATTGATATTAGTTACTGTAATTATAGTCCAACGTTTTACAAAAAAACAACTCAGAAATATTGAGAAAAAATGCAAACTTTGATGTCATATATCTCCATAACTATTGATATTAGATCACGATAGCTTGAACATTTTCGACACATAATCAAGGCAGGAGTATAGTCCTGCGAGGTTATTAATGTTTTACAAATAACCCTGTATAGAGATTAATCTTTTACACTATGGAACATAACACAATACAAGGACAGAAAAATAATTAAGTTTAAAGTAGAATGCAAGGAAAATTATTATGAAAAAAAAAACAAAATTAATTAAGCTCTTTTTTGGCACTAGTTAATGTTATAGAAAAAATTTAATTAATGCAATTGTACAATTGCTAATTGACCCCTGTAAATAACCTTATAAATCAATTGTGATCAAATAAATAATTTAAATAAATATTATATATTATTCATTCATTGTCGTTTAAAAGGGTTCACTTCAAAGACCACCAAAATAAAATCGGGTTTGGTAGCCCGGGGTTCAAGCGCCATCTTCGGCCGTTTAATTTGTTTTTTTAGACGTGAATTCGAACGAAATTACGGACACATACGGACGACGAAACACGAAGTTACGGGGACAGACAGACAGAAGGCGGATAACGAAAATATTATTTTTTATTTTTATTTTATTTGGTCACCCAACAGGGAGACACAATCGCTTGGTAAGATGAAATACAAAAAAAATAGTTAAATGAATCCTACAATCAAAGGATAACACAAATAGGATAACACAAATAACCATAGATAAGTCAATTTGACAATGACAGATAAAATTGTTCCAAATTTAACTTTAACATAGACATAAAGGGGCTCGTGATGTATATAATAAACATAATCAGGGAGGGAGACGAGTTTCTAGTATCTGCCTCACCATATGACGATACTCTTCATATTTAGTGTTAAAAATATCTATTGAATTTAAGAGGTAATTATAATCTGAGAATATGCGTGGAATGGGAGAGGATTTCCTATTGTTGGTTTGATAAATTGGAAGAGAAAAGATGTACTTCTGTCTGGTAGGTCGGAATTGGACGAGGAAAGCTAGCAAGCTGGTGATTTCAGGAGAATCAATAAGGTTATGAATCATTTGGAAAAGAAAGGATTGATCTGACAATATTCGCCTGTTTTATAGAGTGTACAGGGTTTAAAGCTACTGATACACATGCTTATTAGTGGCACGTGAGCATGCGCAGTATCAACCTTCTATAGACCTTGCTTATTAGTGGCATTTGTGTACGCACATTGCTAGTAATGAGCATGCCACTGTCATTCACCATGAGAAGGGGTATCTTTGAAGCATGTGTGAACAGGCTTGCTTATTATTAGCACGCTTATGTCATTCGCGGGCTTCGCGGCTAGTATTATCAATACGATCTTCTCAGTCCGCGACAGATGAAACAAATATGGCGCGTTGGGGAGATGACAAAACATTACTTTTCGTGGCTTATTATAGGAATCACGAATGTCTGTGGAATACTCGGTCACCGTTGTGTAAAAATAATATATCGAGAAATAATGTTTACAAAACTTTATTAAAAGGCATGAATGATTCAAATTTTACAATAAAAATTCTAAAAACTAAAATCAAAAATGTGCGGATGGAAACTCGGGAACTGTTTTGATTTATTGGTTCACTTGAATTTTCTATTTCAGTTTACAAAGTTTCCATTTTGAACAAGAGTGTCTCTGTTCTATGACAAGAGCATGCCACTAATAAGCATGTGTGTTTGATTGTTAGCTTTGAGCAACTATTAAGCTATTAAGCAACTACTAATAAGCATGCTAATAATGAGCAAGTGTGTACAGTTGTTATGGCATGCTTATTTGTGGTATGCTCATTAGCATGCCACTAAATAAGCATGTGTATCTGTACCTATATAGAGTGTTGATGATACGAGAGCGGGTCTACGTGTGTAGCCGCTTTTATACCCGACTCTGGCAGTATCTACTCATTGTCACTTTCGATATTTATAATATGCATGTTTTTGTTATTCTGCAATCGGTAATAACATCGCGTCTAATGGTTCGCACTAATCGGGTATCTGCTTAAGATTATCTATTTCAAGATAAGGTGCTGATTCATTTCCTGCACCTGAATATAAAGGCAATCATGCAACGATAGGAATCACAGTTAATAGCAAGATTGGCTGCGGCTTTATCAACACTTGAGTTTAACTTATACCTACAACGCATTTATTTTCGATTGAAGATGAAATCATACTTCACCATATTTCTGGTAAGCATATTTTTTAATATAAAAAACACAATATAACACAAATTTTTTATTTAGTGCTTAAATTCACTAAATATTCGAGAGTGGATCGATAACTCACATAATACTAGACAAGCATTACGAAACCTTGACGAAATACCAACAACTAAGACAACACATGGACAGAAAAATTACTCATACATAGGGCCTAAAATATTTAATATATTTAAAACAGACTTCCCGGAAATCAGATTATACTCAATTAATAAAATAAAAGCTTTAGCAAACAACTGGCTTACCTCCAAAGGTAGAACAGCAACTGAAAATTTACTTACTGTAATTGCATAATAATGTCTTCAAATAAAAATATATACCTATATAAATAAATTAATTAATTAAGGAAAATAAAAAATAATCTTAAACAAAACTTGAACCCTTTTTACATTAAACAATTATTCTACACATATTTACACTTGGACTTATGACTAACTCAACTTTCACTAACATTCCACTTGATACTCTGTAGATACATAATAACTACCTTATGAAAATAAATACTACTGACGAATTCGAAAAAATATTATAGTTGTGTTCTATAACGCCACTCTGGGACAGGCGTAGCCTAGTAGAGTGGCATAATCCACAAATTAAACAAAACAAAAAAAAGTGTAATTTATCTTATGTTTTATTAAGATTAATAATATAATATAATTACTTAATTAATATTAAGTACCTTTATTTGTAAACAAGGATTTTTTAAAAATAAAATAAATAAATAAAAACTGGGTGAGAAGGGTAGCCAGGATAGAGGTGATTTATTGAAATAAAAATTATCTATTATCTTATATCAAAACCCGGTGATAATTTAATTTTAGAACATTTGTTTTTCGCCAAATACGTTTTTCGTGAGAACATTAGATACTAATAATAATAAGGGGAGACATATTAATTATTAAACAAAAAAAACGAGCGAGCCTTACAGTAGTCGCGTATGATGTGTAACTTTGACTTCTCACAATTAAAAGTATCAATTGGGTTGCAACTGAAATTAACATCAAAGTTTGAAAAAGCTAATACCTCCATATTTTTTAATTAGTAAATACAAGTAAAGAAAATGTATGTGCATTTATTTATTATTGAATTTTGTCGCACTAGGTAGGTACCGTATATCTACATGCGCATTTTTATTTAGAAATTTGTTTGGTCAATTATATGTTTTTATTTATTTTTATACATGGCGGTAGTGTGCCGCCATACATATTGTATGAAAACTTTGAGTAAATATTTTAAAATAATCACATAAATTACATAAAAATTGAAAATATAAATCATTAAGAATAGTTATTGTTTACATTTATGTAAAAAAAACGTATTTATTGGATAGTTTCGAAGATATAAGCCAAAATATATCAAAGTTACAACATCCACACGCTTGACACCAGCCGCGAAGTATATATACAAAATCAGAAGCATTGGCTAATGGCAGTGTACGTCTTCGCTCTGATGGCACTTGCTGGACATTGATTTGTTTATAAACGTTGATTTTATTTCCATCGCGCGCGCTCTGCGCCCGCTCATTGGTTAGATGAAATTGCGCGCGTCTTATTTCCTGTTACGCATTTCCGTCTATTTTCACGAAATCACTGCCACAGATTGCAGGGAAGCCAGATAAAAGATGGTACACATCAAAAATTGCAAGGTTTAGAAGCATTTTTTTGAAAAAATCACGTTTTATTAATTCCAAAGGACGAAAAAATTTTTATAGCAAGTATGTTTGGGTCAATTTAATTTCAGACTTTGTGCGTTTGATTAGGTAATTAATTATTCAGTAATCAATAAATCCTTTATTAAATTTCAGCGTTTTCATTCGCTTTCGCATTCCCTTCGCAGCCACGACACGTGACAATATTGAAAGGTTCATGAATAATTTATTTTTTCTGTATAAGTGAATATTTTAAAATCTAATTCGTTTTAAGAGTGTAGTGAGAGAGAAAATTACTATTTTGACATATTTCTGCAAACAGAATTCAACACATTAAGTTTAAAAAAAGTTGGGTTATGTATATTGGTACACTTGCAGGTTAAATCCTGTTTGCAGAACTAAGTACACTTATTAATCATATTCCTAATAAATTATTGGACGATATTTTTAAAAATACCTGTAATTTATTATTTGGACTTCTGTTAAATATTAAAAACAAAATATTGTAGATATTTACAAAAACATACATTCAACTTGTTGTTGACTTAGCTTGTTGGTCTTGTGGTTAGGACACTGGCCTCATGATCCTAAAGTCGCGGGTTCGAACCTCACTCCAGACTAGCAAGTTAGTCCTATTTTCATAGCACAAGCGTTTAGCTTAGTTTGAAAATAGTAAGAATATTGATGTGACACGTATTCCGTGTTCACATGTCTATTTAAAAAAAAAAAAAAAAAAAAACTTAAAATTAATTTCGGGGTTATAATTTTTTTGAAGTTATAACAATATTATTTTCATATTTTTTTAAAGAAATGCTTCAAGAATGAACGGATCTATTACGATAAAATTGATTAAAAGCTTGTTTAGGTACGGGTTTTGCAAAATGATTTAATAAGTTTACGTTAAATTTAGCAAATCGAGAGCAAATAAGAAAATCGTGTACTGCGGCCTCCTAATACTTGTCCGGCATACATTTTTATACCTACTAATAAATTTTGCACTTTGGGTGAAGGAAATAACCATCAGGTGTTTTTTGCTACCAGGTCATGGCGCTGATGAGTCTAGGAGCTGTGTCCGCCGACCCCCGCGTGGGCTGCATGCAGTGCAACGGGCTCAAGGTGCAGTGCATCACCAAGGACGCTGTGATGACCTGCCCGACCATCGGCAGTCCCCAGCTCATCCGCTGCCCTTCGGGAACCTTCTGCGACGTGAACATGCTGCCCTGGTGCAGCAAAGACTACACGCCCCTTTGCCCTCGATAGGATCTCCCGTGTGTCTGGAACTGTTAAAATTAAAATGTTGTGATACAAAATGTATATAAAAATTAATGTGTAACCTAATCGTGTAATAATATTTTTGTTTAAGTAATAATAAGCATCCGTCAATTTATGTAACCAAGTTAATTAATTAATTAAAATAGATTAAATAAGCTATAACCTCTAGTCGATGTCTTGTCATTTGTCTTGATATCATCATCAACATCACTCTTGGCACTACAACCCTTGGTGGGTCTTGGCCTCCTCAATAATCTTCCTCCACTCATCTCGGTCCAGTGCCAGCTTTCTCCAGTTCCGAAGCTCTAGGGCAGAGATGTCTTTAAAGACGTTGTCACTCCATCTTAATTTTAGCCTTCCTAAGCTCCTTCGCCCTATCGGCCTTGAGTTCAGCAGGGACTTTGGTGCTTGATGCTCGGGCATTCTCTCCACATGACCCAGCCACCGAAGTCTTCCCAGTTTTATAAATTTTGTGACGTTTGGCTCCTTAAATAGAGTATAGAGCTCATTGTTGTAACGTCTGCGCCAAAGTCCATTTTCTAGAACCGGTCCGAAGATACGCCTCAAAATGTTCCTTTCAAAAACGTCCAGTGCTCGCTCATTCCTCTTAGCTAGTACCCACGTCTTAGCTGCGTACGTGAGCACTGGCCTAATAAGCGTTTTGTACACTAATATCTTGATACACAAAATCAAAAACCTATTAGTCCAATCAGATATTTTATTTACTTATTTTATTTTTTCAATGCATATTACCTACTACAATTGCAGGTTTATTGCCAATTTTCAATATCTTCCAACCAATCCGGAAACCTATATCGAATAGTAGAACTCTTAGAGTATATACAATGGATTGTATATACTCAAAGGTAGAACTGGATATAGGTTTCCGGAATACAATATTGCTTTAAAAAATCCAGCTCCATGATAAATAGACGAGTAGGAGATCGATGGAAATAAGGAAGGGTTAGAGGTGGATGTGGAATCAAGTTTGCACAGAATATAATATGTGGGGTATAAAAGCAAAGGCAGCATATCCAAAAAAAATTGAACAGTCATCGAGGATTACTAATTTATAATGTATTGATGTGAGATTTTATAGGAACTTAACCTATAAGTTAATAAGAAACACATACAATCAAGAATTCAGTACAATAATCCTCGGTGACTGCATTGAAATTTTTTTTTCATTTTTTTGTATATCGCTGCCTTTGCTTTTATACCCCACGTACGATGTCTGTGCAAACTTGATTCCACAGTCTAGCCTAGAATGAGGAGCTGAAGATTATATAGTTTAGTACTCTCAGATGAACGGAGTGGAAAGCCATTACCTATTAGATAGAAAACTGAATTTAGATTTCACGTTCTGCGGTGAGTGATTGAAAAGAACATTATAAAGTATAAATTATACATTAATGTTATGGCATTATCTATCGAATTGTAGGCTAATGGAGAAGATTGCGAAAAGTTTAGATGTTGTCGATTTTTTTGAGGCTGAAGTTGAGATGCTCTACATTAACATCCAGATAACACACACCAGCATAATGGCTTCGTAATGCGTAGCACCACCTCATCTACCAAAGCAAAGACCCTCAAAATTCTGTATTGCACATTTAAGCGTAGTAAATTTAGAAAACTCTTCTTATACTTTTTTTATCAAATTCGGGTCGTATCGGCTGAAATTAAACTGTTCCCGAGAGCAATATCTTGAAATTTGCAAAAAAAAACCATCAAAAACTACTGCAAAAACCTTAACCCTTAAATCAACATCAAAAAGTATTGACTCTGAATTCGGGCCCGAGGCTTATACGAGACCATGCATTATGAGCTGTGTCTTATCTAAGGCGGCCGTACACGGTTCGGTATACCGGATAGGTTCGCCTGTGCAGGCATACGGGAGCGTATGTGGTCTCTGTGACAGGGAGAGGTTACGCTGCGTGCAGTAATTTTTTTAAAATTACAAGTTGTAAACGTTGTTAAGTAATCAATGAATATATCTAAGTTTATAAATTGGAACTGTGTTTTTGGAGTGTAAAGAGTACTACGATCACCCCAAAATTGATGCAAAAACTAAAATAATTGGAGCCTGATTCCAATATAGTTATAAAAATTATGAAAATATTAATTGTTTATAATTTTAAAAAAATGTATTTATTATTTTGATTCTTATTTGTCTTTAGATTTAACAATAAATTAATTAATGATAACTGTTTCATTAGGTACTTGCAGATAATCTTTTCGCATAGTTTTAGTGATAGACATTGTTACGTAGAAGGATTAATACCAATGGCAAATGCGATATAATATATGGATGCACTTAATAGTTTTAATTTTCATTTAACTGACATATTAAAAATCCAATTCAGAGTACTTTCTTAAAAAAGTCAATGTTTCAATTTTACTTAATAATAATTTTGAAATCATACTAATTTAGAAAATGGAATTAAATTGTTTTAAATTCTAGGAAGTTTCCTACGCACAAACGAATACTTTTCAACAACCACTTCTTATAAAATTTTCCATTCATTGCGGTTTATTACTGTACTTTATAGATAGTGAAAACCCTGTCATCGGGATCACCTCATCTCATGACGATGCCATAGTTACAACAGAAGACTCCTACGGTATACCGTAACGTGAACCGGCTCTATGGGGCTTCGGTATACCTGAACAGTTACGCCTGCACAGGCGAACCTCTCCGGTACACCGTAGCGTACATGGCCGCCTTAACGTAGACCACTTACGTCAAAATCGAGATGAAGCTAGAAATAAGATGAGATCTTCAGTTTGAGAGTTGTAAGTCGCACCTAATATAATATGAAAACATATTCATCATCGAATACACTATGTTAATTTTAGAAAAAACGGTAAAAACTTTGTTGCCTATTTAATTTTTTCCGCGTAGCGAAATAAAAAATTGGCGCAATCCTTGATTAATGTGTGCACGTTTTTTTTGTTATACAATGGGTGACCAAGATGGTATCTTCACAATCTAATAACGATTTCACGATCTAACGACGAAATTTTAGATCCAGATTCGATAGCCTTAAAAATCGATAGACATGTTATCTAGATTAGCCTTTAATTTATTCCTACATCTGAATATAAATATGATAGTACAACACACGTATTACAGTTGCTATTGAGCTGTTAGCAATAGTATACGAATTTTAATCATCTTGACTGTCTTGTTTTTGAGTTTTACACTTTTGAGTTCAACTGACATTAGTAATTTTAGTATTATATATTGAAGATGAAGTCATTCTTCGCCGTAATTCTGGTGAGTATCATTATTTAAATTGACAACAAAAACAAAAAACGATTTAAAAAAGTTATTTGAGCACAATTAGCTCTCTGAACTCTGAGTAATATAATCTTATGAGGAAAAATCGCATGTGTTTGTTACGTGCATGCAGGTACAATACACTGAGAAGGAAGGTATAGAAGAAATTTTTTTTTTAAATTTTCAAGCTTCATTATATATTTTTTGTAGATTCTGCGTAGACACTGGAATCATTAATAAGTTCTTACAGCGACCGGGAAGTAGAAAGATGTTTTTTTTTATTTTCGACCGAAGTGTCAATAAATTTAAAACCGTTTAAAATAAAAAAGAGATATCATAATGGAATAGAAAAACGCCGAAGCAATTTCGGATGCAAATCAAAACAAAACATCGCGCAACGCCTGTCAGAAAAGCGCGGCAAACCGTGGAAATTGTAACGTTTCAATGATTACTACCCGTTTCGGAAAAAACTTTCCGCACTCCATAGAAGCAGTCTACGGGTATTTTGATTATTATAACACTTCCATTGCAGCAGGAAGTCAGTTGACTCACCAGACTCACATTCAATCAATAAGCAAGATGATCGCTTGTTCTCCGGTTATTTAAACAAAACAATAACGAACAATATTGTAGAGCGCGATATTAAACTTTTTTGTATGATCCGTGACAACAGGAGTTCCGCAAGGAACACAAAATTTACGCTTTGACTATTTTATTGTTAGGTGACATGCAAAGACTTTAGAAGGCCTATGTCTTTTAATTAGAATTTTCTGGGATTTTCTGCTATTCAAAAGATCGTGTACATACGAACCGAACTCTTACCAAAGATTTTGAACGGATGTTAAAATTTGCGAATATTTTTAGTAGGTTTTGCTTCGGTTCATTTCAGTCAGGTTAAAAGTTCAAGTAGTCTCTGATGCCTATTTATTTATTTATATATGCCCATTACAGGCTTTTACATGAAATATATTACATTAAATTCCAAAAGTATATACATTAAACAATATCAGAAATAAGCAGTAAAGTATAAAATATATTAATATAGGTACATGTATAAGCAATAAAAGGTATAAGCAGTGAAAATATCAGGTATAAGCATTAAAATATGAATATAAAAATTAAAAATATGAATTTAAAATATAAAATACAGAGCAGTAATGTGTGTAAAAAAAATTACACATCACTACATGTATATATTAACAGCAGTTAGTAATGAAATAGTATTGTCTCTTTAAGTATAAACTTTATTTTCACTAGACTGTCATTGAAAACATCCACCATATAACCAAATTCATTACCAGTCTTTAATATTCTGCTAATTACGGCATTTGACTGGTAATTCGTTCTGGAACTTTGGCAATGAAGTGTGACAATTTGTCGAGTTCTATGTAAGGACGGGATATCATAATTGATACACGCTACAAGGTCAGGGCTGTCCTATGCTTTTGAAGATGCAGAGATAAATATGACTTGTTGTTGGCAGGTCCTGGCGCTGATGAGTCTAGGACCTGCGTCCGCCGCTGAAGTCACGGGCTGCGCGCAGTGCACCTGGCAGAACGTGCAGTGCGTCTCCAAGGACACCGTGATGACCTGTCCACTGCCAGGGATGCAACCACAGCTCATCCGCTGCCCCACGGGTAAATTCTGCGACGTCAACAAGCTGCCCTGGTGCGGCGACTACGCGCCCCTTTGCCCTCGATAGAACCTCCAGAATATATTAATTAGCTTTGTACAAACATGTTACTTTTAGGGCCTGTTGTTTGATCAGAAGTTAGAGTATAGATTTTTACGAAAACGGGTGTTTTGATTGGTGGAAAATGCAAAAATCTATGCTTTTTTCTATTACTCTTCAATTACTTCTGATCAAACAACAGGACCTTATTTGTCGCATTAACATTTTTGTACTCGTACAAAGTGCTTGTTTTCATTACCAAATGATGATAGCAGCTATATTTATCAATACAAAATAATTTAATGTTTATTGTTTACGGATACGTTTATGATCATTTGTATTTTTGTTAAAACTACTTACAACTTATATATAATATAAGGTCTGTTGCTTCATTTTTGTTATATTAACAGGAGAACAGCGATAAATAAAAAAAAAACTGTCGTTGAGATAAAAATCTACATTTTATTTTATATGCTCCTCCTCAATTCCTATCCTTCCTTAGTAACATTTTTAAAATGCACTAATTTTTCTAGATGAAAATTAAGTTATCGTAATGAGCCACCAGTAGGGAATGCAATCCCGAGTCGGGATCCCTCGAGATTAGAATTTTCAATCCCGCGGGATCCCTACGGAACGGGATCCCGAATACTTTTAATACGACAATGCCTTGCATTTTTATATCAGCAATTTTAATAAAATGCTTATTATTAATCATTGCATTAAAGTTTTTGTAGGCGTTTTTCCAAGCATCAATCCGTCAATGTAGTAGAGTAAAAACTACCAATTAGTATGTTAGTTTTTATTACTATGTTAGGTTGACAAAATACAGCAAATATTATTCAAAGCTATTTTCATTATTTGAATGTGACATGAACATAGCCACCAGGTATTCCCTCCTTCGAAATTGGATTTCTTTTAGATTATATACCCAATACCAAAAGGGGAAAAAATAAAAATAAAAATATTACCTAAAAATTTTTACGTAAAAAAATGAAAATAAAAATAACGTAAAAATTACGTAATTTTTTTTTTAAATAAAAAGAAAATAAAGTAAATTTTTTGGCGTAAAAAATAATTACGTTTTTTAATAAAAAGGGAAAAAATAAAAAGAAAAATAAAATACTATAAGGAAAAAAATTAACTATCAAGAAGTTACGTACGTTACACAAAGTTACGACGGACTGACGGACGTACGGACGGTCGGACAGACAGACAGAACGGACAGACAACTAAATTATTATAATTGGGATAATCCATAAGATATTACAAAAAACTAGATTAATATTAAACTAGATTAAAACTAGATTAATATTAATTAGAACCATAAACAATAAAATCCAATCAATCAAAAAAATTGACATAATGCTAGTGGAATTATAATTATGTCTATTTTATATCATAATTATATCATGTACAATTATAATTAAGTCAATCATGTATTCTTACGTTGAATTTTTAAACATATTTTTTATTTTTTCTAATGTAGTATCCAATTAAATGCTATCCTTTTCTTATTTGTATTAAATCTCGTAAAAAGAACTAAAATATGATTAATGTTTATTAATTAAATTTATTAAATATTATATTATGTTTATTAATTATTAATTATAATTTTGCTTATACTGTAACCGTGTATCTCTGTACACATATTCGTCAGGTCTGCAGGATGTTGATATTTTATTTGGACGAGGCAGATGTCCAATATTGGATGGATGTTGTTATAGGGGTTAAAGAACACACCTAGCGGTCGGGGATTCCAGTGTATTCCAGATTCCAGAGTATTCCCTAGTTCCAAAGAGTAGATTTCACAGTCTAAGCTTGTTTGAAAATAGTAAAATTTACGTGTGACCGCATCTCTATTAAAAAAAAAACATATCAGAGATTTTGTGTGATGTGTTTAATATGTAGGGGAGAGTAATCTATATTGGACCACTTTTGACATAATGGTATATACCACCGAATCCTTTCAAGCTATAAGAATTAATAATGTCTCAAAATATAGCTTGATTCAGTAGCTGGATAGTAACAATCTGTTCTCATCGTAGCACAGTCGTAACTATTAAAAAATAATCATTTAGCGAAGGTCAATTAACGCAACCAGTATCCTAAATTGGACCACCAGAATCCTAAATTGGACCACCAGAATCCTAAATTGGACCAAATGAAAAAAAAAGTAATTAATGAAAAATAAACACAGTTTTTTGTATATTTATTTAGATTAAATATACCTATTTATTATTTGAAATTTATATATTTCAAAAAGAAACAATTTTACTTAATAAAGTCTTTGGATACCTATCTTACTCAATCAAATAATTGCGCTGCAATCGCGTGTTCTTCAATTGCCAGTGTAAAAAAAATGTTTCATTTTGATAGTAAAACAGAAGTGGTCCAATATAAGTGCCGGTTCAATATTGGTTACTCTGCCCTATGTATACAGGGATCAAACAATATTAAATATTATAAAAGATAATAGTAGATCTTAATTCAGATTATAATTTATCGATAATTATTTTATTTTGCGATTGATAAGATCTTTTATCATTTCAATTATTTAAAAAAAACAAATGACGATGGCAGTTCTTAAAAATATCCTGTCCTTGAGGAAGCTTTGGACAGCGACTAAAAAGGTAATGCACACCATCTAGGAGACATCTGGTGGAATTTTAAAAATGATGAGGGAAGAGCCATCTTCAGAAACGAAGGATAGACTGACTGACGACATGAATATGAAGAAGAAGAATATGAATATGATTAAAAATATGTTAAACAATTTTTATTAATCAATTAGAAAAGACATAGGTCCAGAAAATATCAAATTAACGAAAAAATATGTTAACTGTCACCGGGACTCGAACCACGGACCTCCAATCCTATCCGGGAATGGCGCGTTATCCAATTTCTCCATGATAAATTATAGATTAATCCTTTTTGATAGGAAATTTAGTGAATATTAGTGAGAGTAAACGCATGTGAAGAGTATTTTGTGAAAGTGTTGGTATGCAAATAATACTACGGTTGTGGTGTGTAGTGTTATTTACATGCTAGTGTAGTGGTTGTCCTGACGAAGAGATGGGTTACGTCTTAAAACCGGTAGACAAAAAAGTAATTTTAAATGTCTGACCGCAAAGTTTATGCTTTAAACATTAAAAACACGAATAATAATATAATATTTATGAATATTGTACAATATATCGCGCTTATTTATTTCAAACTGAAACATAAACATATTAAAGGAAACACATTATTTTTTGTGAAGTTGCAATTTCAGAACAAAGTTCTGTGAATTATTAAACAATTTTTATTAATCAATTAGAAAGGACATACAGAAAAAATCAAATTAATGAAAAAATATTTTAACTGTCATCGGGTTATTGTGTTCGAGTCCCGGTGACAGTTAAAATATTTTTTCGTTAATTTGATTTTTTCTGTATGTCTTTTCTAATTGATTAATAAAAATTGTTTAATAATTCACAGAACATTGTTATGAAATTGCAACTTCACAATAAGAATGTGTTTCCTTTAATAAAAATATGTTAGTTTGGTGACCACGAACGTCGGTAGAATAGAATAGCCTAGACCAGCATCCCTAAAGGTGGTCCGCGGAACCCTGGGGTTCCGTGGAAGGGTCACAAGGGTTCCGCGTCCCGTCAGAGAGTTAAATGAAACGTTTGTAGAAAAGAACAAGAAAAACCTCAGATGCGGAAAAAACATACATAAGCATTTAATAAGCCTTAAAATATCCTCGAAAGAATATTTCCCAGGGACGTTACAGGACATCGACTGGGTACGGAATCCATTCGCAAATCATACCAAACCATGGATGCTAACTGTGTCAGAGTATGAAAATTTGATCGATGTTAAATGTTCATCTTCTTTAAAACACGAATTCGAATCAGAAGATTATCTGAATAACTTTTGGATTGGACTTAAAGACGAATACTCCGCAATCGTTGAGAAGGTTATCACAGTTCTACTTTCGTTTGTGACGACTTATCGATACAAGACTGATTTTCAGCTTACGCTTACACCAAAAAAAGTACAGAAATAGGCTGGATGCAGCTCCAGATCTTCGCATTCAATTGTCAGACATCTAATTTTAGTGCTATTATAAGAAAATATGTGAAAAAAATTATATTAAAATTCATAGTAACATTATATTTATTTGCACAACAAACGTTTAACAATACTTTTAATAATTATTTTTCATTTATATTTGTTCTTTCTTTTCAAGTCAAACAGTAAAATTTATCAAACTACAAGGAAAAGTGTGATTGATTAGGGTTCCGTGGCAAAAAAAATTGGGAACCTCTGGCCTAGACTAGAATACTACACAGAAAATTAAGAGATACGTGCAATTCTGTACAAATATAAAATGTGTTCGAAGTCAGTCTTTTAATAAATACTTTGGAATTTTTAAAATTTTTGATAAAAATCTTGCTTCTTGGGGAATTACCTATTCTGTGGTAACAGATACCACAGAATACGGTAAAACCGTAGTATTTTTATGTTGTTACAAATCGTTATTTTTAATTAATAATAAGAATGAATTCTCAGTGATAAGATAAACAATATCACAGAAAGTGGGCCACACAACTAGTCAGGTGTCGATATTTTTTGACAATTTTATTCTATTTACTCCCTTTATATTAATTCGTGGCGTCTTGCCGTCGAAAAAAACTTTGGATCGATTTTTGACCCTTTTCCCGTGATCCAATCGAGCTGAAATCGAATCAAAAAAGCTTGATATCAAATTTTCGTTAAAAAAAATAATAATTATAGCATAATTTCGGATTTTTAGAAAATTTATTGGTTTTTTCAAATTGGAATCATTAGAAAAGTTTGATTAGCAACGGCGTCCCGATAACGTCGCGGAATATTTTCTAAATTTGAATTGCTTTGTCGGTGTACATAAAAGGTACTTCACTACGAATGTCGAAAATCTAAATTGACTGACAAATGTTTTTAGAATTTAATCTTCAAAGCATGAAGTGTCTTATCAAAGCTCAAAACATCTGAGATTTTAGAAATATATTAAATTACTGTAAGTTTAGTGTTATGTTATATGTTTTAATTCGTCTTTAATTGTTGTTATATTTTACAAAGAAAGGGAGTATAATAAAAACTTGGTTTTTAGGGCTCCTTTTTATTATAATTATGTACTCATTATGTAATAGTACCGATGTATACACCGAGGGACATATGGCCTATATTTTTACAATATTTTATTTAACTCTCTTTGTCTGTTGTTCGTGGTTCGTTTATTGTTTGTGGTGCAATCTTGTGACTGATTTTTCACCAACTTTCCGACTAGCAAGAGCTCTGAAACTTTCAAAATTTATGCAATTTATATGATTATGGATGACTTTAGGTACATGATTAAATCGAGGGTAGAAAGCCAAAAGGGTGTTAGTGATTATTTCGAACATTGCAGAAGAGCAAAATAAAGTTCTGTAAAACTGATTTTGTCAATGTTTCTTTTATTATTAAACGATTCCCGTATTTGTTAATCCAAAACACGTATGGAATCATTTAGTAATAAAAGAAATATTGACAAAATCAGATTCACAAATTATTCTTTGGCTCTCCTGTAAAGTTCAAAATAATCACTGACGCCGCTTTGGCTTCTAACCTCGAAATCATTGTTGACATGATTTGGTCTTAATTTTGTTTAAAATTACTGACTTGTGACTACGTGACCCTACACAAGAATTATTTCACCGGCACGGTAAGTATTAATTAAAATAAAAGCACTCTTAAGGTACTGATACACATGCTTCTTTACTGGCATGCTAATGAGCATGCCACTAATAAGCATGCCCTAACAACTGTACACACTTGTTCATTACTGGCATGCTTATTAGTGGCATGCTCATAAATAAGCATGCCCAAAGCTAACAATCAAACACACATGCTTATTAGTGGCATGCTCTTGTCATAGAATAGAGACGCTCTTGTTCAAAATGGAAACTTTGCAAACTGAAATAGAAAATTCAAGTGAACCAATAAATCAAAAAAGTTCCCGAGTTTCCATCCGCACATTTTTGGTTTTAGTT